>QLPA01000413.1:0-10283 GCA_003313945.1 Lactifluus pinguis
TATGGTCTGGTCACCATGTCACTAGGTTGTTTAATTCTAAAGTTGAGTGGCGAAGCTGTTATGGTCGCGGGTGACTCATACACTGACCCACAGACTTTACATCGTGTGCCCCGGACTGTCTCTTCCGTATGTGCTTCCTTTATCTCTTACGTCAATGCCTCGTGTTTGGATGGACATCTGATCGATCTCACGATTGATCTTGCCTCCCTACATACGCCCCTTTACCTCACCGATCACTGTACGTCACCGCTTCTTTGATTGGACTTATTTAGCGCCGTACTGCCTCAAGCAGTCTGATGGACAGCCACACGATGACTTGCTGATTCGCGTCTGATCCTGCAAGAACAGAAAAGCAGTACGAAGTCGTCCACAGCCCCTATGGCTGCGGAGCTGTGTTGTGGCTCTGTTTCATACCCTCCGGGTTGTCAGTCATGGACGACCTGCCTTCCCATCGAAGTATTATCGATTTCTCCTATGGTCCAATGTCACCACATCAGGAAAACCCATTTGGCCTTAAATCTTATTAGATGCCCCTTAAAGCTTACTTAGATGTCTTAAATGTTGTCTAAGAAGACTAATGAACAAGTAAGGAAAATTTTGTCTTAAGGCAGTTCTGCTTAACATCTGCTTAAAATTTGGCTACTTGCTTGTCAAGGGTGAGGATCTACTTAGTTTAAGCTGAGCTGCTTAGGCTAAGCATATTAAGCAGAACTTAAGCAGCTATTAACCAGGTGGTTAAGCAGGCATCAAGCAGAGCACATTCACAATTTACATCACAAGTCAAAAGAAATTAAACTGCAGTTTATTGAAATTATTTATACTAGTACAAAATTGAAGAATCTATTAACTACTACAGACACCACAAGCTGTATTCTCTCCTGGAAGGACTTGGGTGAGGATAGGACATGCAGGAGGCAGGGAAGGCCAGGAAACGCAGGAGGTGCGGAGGCAGCAGTGGAGGAGATGGACGTAGGAGGTGGTGGTGCAGGCGCAGGAGGTGGTGGCGGAGGCGGAGGCGAAAAAAAAAGGAATGGTCAGCATTCATTGGGGTGGAGCAGGCGGGATGACAACGTACCAGGTGCAAAACGCGTCAGCAATGCCATAGACCGCCTCGCAGTGCCACAAGGCATGCGATGCGGAGGAGGCGGTGGCGGTGGAAGCGGCATAGGCGCAGCAGAGGACGCGGCGCAGGCAGAGGCAGAGGCGGAGGCAGAGGCAGAGGCGGAGGAATCTAGTGTACAAAAACGGTGCCCCCACGCAGTCTCCATCTTTCGTGGGGGACGGTGTGGATCGCGCCGCTGAGGAGGGGGGAGGCGACAGAGGGCACGTGCGGAGTCCTGGTGGGCCGACGCCCGTGCCTGTGGAGGATGGCGCGTGAGCGCGCGATGAGGCCATCTCCGAGCGGTGGTGGTGGTGGTGGTGGTGGCAGCGGCGGCGACGGCGGGAACGATGACTGTGCGTCACGCACGTGTGTCGGCATTGGCGTGGGGTCGTTCTCGACTATTTGCGGCTGTGGAGAAAGAAAGGGGCAAGAAAAAAAGTCAGGACGCGCGGGGTGAGGCAGGAACGTGTCAACGTACTGGGGAGGATGCGCAGAAGGCATAGGCACAAGAGCATGACTGGTCCAGGAGGAAGCACCGATGCGGGACGAAAGAGAGAGGTGGAGGAGGCCAGGCGCAGAGGGCACAGGAGGCGCGGCGGGGCGAGGCAGAGGCGGAGGAGGCACAGTGGGACGCGTGGGGGCGGGGGAAGTCAAAAGAAAAAAAAAAACGTGACAAGGAGAAGGCAGGGACACTGTTACGGAATCAGGACACGTTATGGACCACATGATTCCTTACTCCCTTACGATGACTCATGATCTTCTTGCTGACTGATGTGCCGCTATTGTTCTCCCAAAACCGTCCAGTGTTATTGTTCTCGTTCTCTATTGTCCTCCCGTTTTGGTCGCATTCCATTGTTCTTGACTTGTGCTTATTGTTTGTCCTTTTTAGTACAACAATTAGCGTACATTGTATAAATAGGCCCTGGCTGGTAGCTTGTACCCCAGCTTTGGCTTTAACCTGAATCAACTGTCTAACCTCTCCTAGTCATTGCCAATCTCCTCATCCGTACTTTCTTCTCTGCTCTTATCCTCTTATACGCCCTAGTAAGGCTGCGTCGAAGCTTGCTGGTTGTGCTACAACACCAGGAGACTCTGCGTGTCGTCACTTGGAGTGACCCAGAGTCTAGACCTTGGGAGAGGTCAGAAATGAACAGAACCCTTGTTGGGACCCGGCCCTAGTTGAGCCGTAACAGACGCTGAGACGCGTGGCGGCGCAAGGCTGCGAGCGGTGGTCGTGACAGAGGCCACGACATGGAGACGGCGATAGGGGGGAAGGAGGCAAACAGCAAGAGCGCCCCTCAGTGCCAGCGGATGGACGCGAGGAATACATGGAAGAATCAAAGTCAGTTCGAAAAATGCAAAAAAAAAGAAAAAAACGCGATGCACCCAGGGCCGTGCTTATAGGCAACGGTAGGGGCGGCGGCAAAGGGGAAGTGGGGGACACTGCGACGAGTGGCAACACCAGAGGGCGAGCAATGATGCGACACAGAGGCGGGCGGCAGGTGGAGGAGGCAGAAAAAAAATAGTCAGGATGCGTTGGGGCGGGGCGCAACGTGACAATGTACTGGGGAGAGGTGCACGGGGAGAGATGCAGAAGGTGTCGGCGCAGGCAGCGTGACACCGTAGACCGCCTCGGGAGGGAGCTTAGCGCGACGTCCGAGGGCGGTACCAAAGCCGTGGACAGGTGGCTGAGCCTTTTCAGCAAAGGTGAATGCGAGAGATTCGTCCTTGTCGAAAGAACCCTCCGAACCGCAGAGGAACCATTTGCCAAGGGCCATGTCTGCTTCGATCTCCCCTTGCTGGCTCGCAAGCGAATAGTACTGAACACATGGCAGAGAGGCACGGCCACGGGCCTTGGTACAACAGTGGTAGTGGCAGGGCAACGGGGGTGGCAGGGTGGTGGTAGTGCAGGAGCGGGGCCCCGCCCCTCAGTGCCAGCGGACGGACGCGAGGAATACACAGAAGTACATAAAGTCAGTGCGAAAAACCCAAAAAAAAATAAAATGCGACGCACCCAAGGCCGTGCTTATAGGCAACGGCAGTGGTGGCAGCAAGGGGGAAGTAGACAAGTGGCAACACCAAATGATGCGACATAGAGGAGGTGACAACAGGCAAGAGATGGCCCGGGGGTGACGACGTGGAGACAGTGACGCGGAGGTGGTGACAGAGGGTGGGACACAACAAGCGGCAGGTGGAGGTGAGGCAAAAGGGGAATGAGGCACGAGTTGAAGTCAACATTGTGCAAATAAGAGTAAATATAATGACTTAGCCGAAATTCCATTTTAGTTTACCGATGCAGTGGTGCCGCTTATTGTGCAAACAAGGGTAAACATAACGACTTAGCCAAAATTCCAGTCAAGTCCATTTAGTTTATCAATGCTGCGGTGCCACTTAACATGCCTTAATTTGCTTAGACAATTTTTGTGTACTTAGCATCCTTGATGTCCTTAATTTAATTAGATTGGCTTAGTGATGCTTAATTAGCTTAGATTTTTTCAATTTGCTTAGTTTAATGGTGCTAAGCTGCCTAAGCCTGCCTTAACCTCACTAAGCAGTGGCTAAGCCTGTCTAAGGCCAACTAGGTTTTGCTGATGCAGTCAGGTAAGGTCACCCTTGCTAAATCACCTGGGGCTGATCGACCTGACCTGAGTTGGCCCTGGACGCTGACAACATCCTGGTAATTTTTTGCTGTAGTGCACTCACAAACTTCGACAGGGACAGTGACACCACCACCGGGATCGCCGCAGCAGTCGCCCACCAGAAAGGACACAAGAACCACCACATCGGGAGACCCCAAGGCTCAACTGTGGCAGCGCTCGACACCGATCTCCCAGTGCTGGATGACGTGGCCTGGCTAGGATCCGACCGCATCGCATCATCATTTGTACACATTGTGCAACTCTTCTCACGTCCGAGATGCCAGTGGTTCTGTGTGCCACTGGCATGAACATTGGGCTGAGTGGTTTGACATTCTCAATTTACAGCCCATTCTTCAGGCCATTCGGGCGTCTCATTCTTTCAAGATCCAGAGAGGGTGAGCATCGAAGAGAATGACAAGCGTGCTTGTGATATACTGAATGTATGTCTGCAGATGTGACAGGTCAAGCATTGGGACCTGGTTCCCTTGGTCTTGCCAGCGACAAGAGACAGTACAGGAAATAAATTGTTATTTCATACTACTAGTACACACAACACAAATACAGAATAGTTAAAATGTTTTAGCAACTTATCATCTTGCAATTCTTGTCGAACTTGTCAGCTTGTTGACAAGCCTGACAAGCCCTGACAAGCCTGAAAAGTCAGAAAGTTGGATGTTATCTTGCTGATGCGTCGGCCGAAAGCGATTGCTATAGTCTGTGATGAAGGCATGACAGGCAAGCAGTTGAAGGAACAGGCGGCGGTTATGGTGAGAGAGGATGCCCTGAACGAAAGGAGGCGGTGTTTGTGAAGGGGTGGGTGACTAGGCAATTCAGGCGTGGTAGCCAGGCGATAGTAATAAATCGGTTGTTTTCATGATTGCCGTAATTATAATCGTGTCTCCGTTATCTAGATCTAGATCTGCTTCCAGAGTCGTCAAATTTTCCGCTGTTCCTTCAGTTCATCGTTTTTTCCTCTCGCTTGGTATTTGGTTCGTCTATATCTACTAACTTACCTTTGAGGAATAATTTTCGGTGCTTCACAGGTCTTTTGCTTTGCCCTTGGTTCAAGTTGTGTGATCCGTGCCGCTGCCCAAAAAAGCCTATTTGGAGCGCACAACTTCCGATCACTGCATGTCAACACAATGTGTCGTTGCGAGCACCATATTCTAGTTTTAGGGTACTCTACCTTTTCTGCATTCACGTATGTGTCATTTCCTCTCATGTGATCGTCCTCATTTATAAGAGCCAGTACAGCAACCATATTTGGTCGTTCAATATTAGGCACAACAACTAGGCACAGTTACCATTTGTTCTCCGACAAACTCCACAGCTTAGTCATATACTCCTAACCTTTTTTCTTTCTTTTATTTTTTCAATTTAATTTTGAACGTTTTTTTTGGGGGGAAAGCTGGGTACAGGGTTGATAACCTTGATCACCTCCGATGCAGACCCGTTCATCACAAAGCCCCCCGTCGGGAGTAGCTCCTCTTCCTCCCACCCGGGCCAACTGGACTGATGATGATGAGTCCGCACTCGTTGCTTTTCTTATCGAACACAAAGCCGAAGGAGGGGATGGCGCCAATTTCAAATCATCCACCTGGAAAGCGGCCGCTACGGAGATGGCAAAGCATCCTACAGATGGAGCCCCCAAGTCTGCAGATTCATGCAAGTCGAAATGGAGCCGAGTGTGTAGCATCTAGCAGTGCCTTTGCTGTCTAAGCTTACTGGTTCCGCAGCTAAAGGAGTCGTTCCATATTGTGACGAAATTCAAGAACCTATCTGGCTATGAATGGGATGATGCCACCGGTCTCAACATCGGCGAAAATGATAACTCCTAGAAAGAGGTTTGCGCTGTGCGTCGTTTGTGATTTCTCCTGATAAACATACTGATCAATGGGTAGAGGGAGTCCAACAGTACCAAAGCTGTTCAGCTTGCCAAGCACGGGTTCCCGCACTACAATACCATGACAGCCATCATGCCTAGTGGCGTACAACATAAAAATGCCTTCAACCCAACTAGTCAGACATTCGGACCTTCCAGCGCTGGCACTTCCAATCCATCTCAACTTGAAACACAAAGTCAAACTCTTCTCCACCCCCGTGTTAATGGGCTATCGATGAGGAATGGGTCTCGGGCCATATCTCCTAGGGGTTCGGGTTCGAGTTCATCATCCGCACGATTATCCAAACAACGCCGAGCCATGGAGGACGATGGCAGCAGCAGCAGCTCTGCTCCACCCAAGTGGCAGCGTCTTACACCGACCACGTCCGCTCTTAACACGCTTAATGACAATTTCTCTGAATACAACGCTATCCTCCGAGAAGATATGCGGCATCGAGAATGCGACGAAGCAGCCCGACGAGACGGCGATGAAGTACATCGACGAAGAAGTGCCTGTGATCGATTGCAACGCCTCGGGCTGTTCGCATCATCGCCAGGTGCCCTTATCGCCATGATCAATTTGTTTCAAACAGATAACGTGGCGGTGGAAGTCTTTTTAGCGATTCATACGGACGAAACATGCATCGAATGGGTTAGGATGCGGTTGGAAGTGCTTGGACATTTTATTTGATCGCGTTGCTATATGTCATTTCGAACATACAGTACATGTATCTCAACCCATATGAATATCCTTTTCAAGACCTGTGTTCAATATACTGATTCCACATCTCAGTTGCAAGCTGGTCCTGTCGCGCACTTGCCCGGTCCCTCTCTTCGCGTCGGGCAGGACCTTCAGCCAGTAGTGGAACATGTAAACCAGGCTGTGGATCCTCATGCTCCACTTCCTCAGACAGGTCATCGTCATGGGGATCGTGGCAAACAATAAAATTGTGGATTGCTGCGAGAGCGGCAGGGATACGAGCTTGCAGAGTCATGTCATAATGAGGGAAAGTGCTGAGAATCTTGAAGCGACTCTTCAGGATGCCGAATATGCGTTCGATGATGTTGCGTGCTGATGCATGACGTAGATTGAAAAGCTCTTCTTTGTTATCTGGGCTATGAAAAGCTGAGGAGTTACGGAGCCTGAGATTGCAATAGAAACGTACCGGAGGTTCGCACGACCCCACTCCGACAGATGGTAACGTACACCACAGTATGGAACCAGTAGTCCATCGCACATCGGAAAACCAGCATCTGCTAGATAGTACTTTCCCTCTGGAATTGCAAGGTCTTGAAGCCGAGCGTCGTTATACATGAATGAATCCGAAGTCGATCCTTCCCATCCTGGGAATGTATAGACAAATTTGAGATCGAAAGTACATGCCGCAAGGCAGTTCTGAGTAACGAGCCCTTTCCGGTCGCGAGTGGACTGTCGATCTTGATTCGACATCGTGGCAGGAAAATGTGTTCCGTCAATTGCCCCTAGAGCATCCTTGAAGAATGGCCAGAACTTTGGATTATCCTTGATGTATCTTGGAGTATCCCCTGAGGGAAGGGCAATGGCGGTGGGGTAGAAAGGAGGAGATGAGAAAATTGTCAGGATATGAGTAAAATATCTGGTGAGATATCAGTAAATAGTAGATAGGAAGGAAATACAACAACGCACTTTGATATCGTGCTGTTGCTGCGCTAGAAACGTTCACCAACATGGCATATCGAAAGTCCAGTGACACATGTATAGAGAAAAATTGATAGCTGCTCCTCGAGTGCAACATGCCTTGTGTTACGGAATCAGGACACGTTATGGACCACATGATTCCTTACTCCCTTACGATGACTCATGATCTTCTTGCTGACTGATGTGCCGCTATTGTTCTCCCAAAACCGTCCAGCGTTATTGTTCTCGTTCTCTATTGTTCTCCCGTTTTGGTCGCATTCCATTGTTCTTGACTTGTGCTTATTGTTCGTCCTTTTTAGTACAACAATTAGTGTACATTGTATAAATAGGCCCTGGCTGGTAGCTTGTACCCCAGCTTCGGCTTTAACCTGAATCAACTGTCTAACCTCTCCTAGTCATTGCCAATCTCCTCATCCGTACTTTCTTCTCTGCTCTTATCCTCTTATACGCCCTAATAAGGCTGCGTCGAAGCTTGCTGGTTGTGCTACAACACCAGGAGACTCTGCGTGTCGTCACTTGGAGTGACCCAGAGTCTAGACCTTGGGAGAGGTCAGAAACGAACAGAACCCTTGTTGGGACCCGGCCCTAGTTGAGCTGTAACAAAAGCCGAAGCTCCTCCCCACAAAAACAGCAACCCTGGCCAGCAGTCTTTCAGCTGGCGACCAAATCAGAATCAAGGAACAACTAATCGAAGTCCTGCTCCTGAAGAAACAAGTAGCAGAACTATACGTATGAAACATAGGACTGACAGAAGGTCCATACTGGTTTGAAGCACTGCGACATTGGTGCTGAATCGCAGAGTTCCTAGAAGAACTACTAGAAGTAGTAGAAACCGAGCTGCTCCAAACTGAGCAAGGAAACGTGCTGGTCATCTATCAGCAAGACAACACTATTACATTCCACACCCAACGCTGGACCGATACCGTGACGGGTCATTAAAGATCGCGTGGGACAAAGACGCTCCAGAACACAAAACCAGAGTTACCCCACGAAGAGACGACGATCTATCCATCGAACAAAAGGGGAAGATCCGCTACCTAGAATCCAAGTGAAAAGCATACCAACTATTTCAGAAACCAGACACCTACCGGTACAACGTAGAAAAGTACGGAAGGAAAGTCAGAACCCCGTGCGAATTTATAAACCACCAGTGGTACGAAATCTATTGGCGGGATAGCGAGTATTGGACGCAACCCAACATGAAGTTCACCCAATTCGACCACATCTTCAATGAGCTAGAGCTAACACCATCAATGCAACCTTCCGAAGAAGAACACGACAGTGGGAGTGAATCCGAAGGAAGCTCCCCAGTGCAACCTAACGCCCCAGACTCGTCGGCCGAAGAAGGCCCCACTAGAACCTCCCCACCAACACAACAAGATGCCGATCCACAAACAACCACACCTATCACCCCCATAGACCATGCTATGAGCGCTCTCACCATCTCATCCCCACCCATACACCTGAGATCAGGAACCATGACCCAGCCGGCTCAAACACAGACTAGTGGGGCCAGTGGGTCTGGAGGAGGTGGCGGTGGCGGAGGTGGTGGCGGACAAGCTGCTGGAGGTGGCGGCGGAGGTGGTGGCGGAGGTGGTGGCGGAGGTGGTGGCGGTGGAGGAGGAGGGGGCGGGGGAATCGCGGTAGGACAAGCTCCCCCAGCAAACCACCCGCGAAATGGCCTAAAAGGTGTAGCCCCCACAATTTTCAAAGGAGACAGGGAACTCTACGACGTATTCCAGCAAGAATGGAGGATGTATCGCGCGATAAACAGAAATCATGACGATATTGCCATCCCATATAATCGTGTCCTAACCAAACTAGGACTGATTAAAGGACCAGAGGTTTCAGCCTGGGTACAAGACTACCTAGATGAACTGGACCAAGAAGTAGTACAACTTGGAGAAAACGACGAAGACCTCTGGACCAACTTCGAAGACGCCCTAGATGCGGCTTTCAAAGACACCAACAAGGAGGACGAGGCCATCACAAAATTGGAACGCTTAGATATGAAAAGTTGCAAAGGAAAACTGTCCTCCTATATTGCAGAATTCAATCGACTGAGGAAGAAAGCTGGCTGGGACGCCGATAGCGATGGAACCATGCGTCTCTTCAAGAGAGGATTGAACTTAGGCCTCCTCACGAGCATGCTGAAACAAGTAGGGGCGAAGCCGACCACCATGAGGGAATGGCAAGACCTCGCAGTCTTACACAACGATGCCTATCTCCAATTACAGCACGAAATCACACTTTGAAAGGAACTCCCTGGATGGGCCCAACGTTTTATGAACAAGAAGAAAACCCCCAAACCAGAAAAAGACCCCTGGGCCATGGACATCGATGCAACTCGCACTGAGCCCAGTAACTGGGAAAAGAAGCAGAAGCTACGCAAAGAAGGACGATGCTTCTTTTGCGAAGTGCAAGGCCACCTCTCTAAAGACTGTCCTAAAAAGAAAGGGCAGAAACCAGGCCAACCCTCCCAGCCACCTAAAGCTAGGAGAACCAAAGCAAAGGACGATGACGAGGCCACCCAGGTCGACGAAGAAGAATCTCCAGTAGCCATGCTACGAGCACTCAGGGCCAAATGTGGAAAAGGGGCCTTTGACGAAGCACTGGAAGGAATGGTAGATGAAGAGGATTTTTGAATGGCTCGGCCCACGCAACCTGGGTACGAGCCCGCTTTACTCAAATATGTCGTATCTCGAGATCAAATACACTGGACGTTCCCCTATCGTTTGCGAGTGCGACAAAAGCGGTTGCAGAAAAGGCGCTGCTGGATAGCGGTGCTACGGAAAACTTCATAGACCCACGAATGGTCAAGAAACTAGGGATTGGAGTTCTCCCTCTCAAAGAAGCAAGAACGGTCTACAATGTGGACGGGACCGAAAACCAAGACGGGAAAATCACGGACTACTGCCTTCTCAACGTACTAAAAGGGAGAAAAGAGGCTGCCCAAATGTTCTTCATAACCAACCTGGGAGA
>QLPA01000418.1:9558-23478 GCA_003313945.1 Lactifluus pinguis
TGTGTAGGGTCCCACTGTGCCACCTGCTCCCCTCACCGCTGCCGCTGCTTTTACCCCGATGCCGCCACCGCCCAGACGCTGTCGCCACTGCTCCATCGTCGCGGTTGCTACCTCGACGCCCTGCCGCTGTCCAGACGCCGCCGCCACTGCCCCGCCCTCGCTGTTGCTGCCCCGATGCTGCCGGCCATCCAATCAGCACTCATCTCATGAGGAAATCATTTCAGCTCTAGCTAGCTTTGCACTGAGTTCCTTTTTGCGAGTTTTGATTATTTCCATAAAATTAGCAAGCCCTTTCTTAAGAACTTTGAGTGGTTTAAGAGCCATAAGAGGTGGTATTTATGAGGGGACAAATTTCTAAAAGCTATTTGGTAGTGCAGCGGCATGTCATTACAATGAGCTTACAGCAAATTAACTATTTTTGACAATAAATTCAGGGACTATTTCTAATTTGGCATGCAAAATTTATGGGTTTTGCCTGCCAAAGGGGTATGGGTTATTGGTTACTGCGGACCTATGGGTTATGGTATGCAATTCCCTGCGAACCAAGTTGGTGGATGGATTTTGCTATGGGATATAAGGGGTTATGGGTTATCAGAAGTATGGTTTAAGAGGGGTTCGACTGTACCGTGCATCTACAGTAGCCGCGCGACGGCAGGAACGACTCGGAGGCAGCGGCTCAACTGCCACGGTCAAGTCACCTCAGCAGCTGACCTGTGCCATAACATGGGCCGGCGCATGGCGTTTCAATTTGACAAACCGTAGGCTCAAGGCTTTCGTTATCATTGGGATCGTATCTCATTTTATGGCTACTGCATAACTGCGGTGATTCTTCCCTAGCAACACTGGGCATTAATTATCTCTTCGAGCCAGATACCACTTACGCGACTTGTTTCGACCGATTAGGGATAAACCAAAGATGTCCCTGAAGACTACCATTCAATTCAGAACTTACTTTGACATTGAAGCGCCCAGATGCGCCTAGATACATGTTCTAGTTCGGGTTAATTTGTCTTGGATGCGCGTATACAGTACTGGTATAGCTCCTGTGAGTGTTGTCAACTACCTGAGCGATCTACAATGTCGCTTCCTGAGGTGTTCTTCGCAGCTATCGTCTCCAGTGCAGTTTTTTTCGGTAAACGTCCCCATTCTTTACGCCATGTTTCGTCAGGCTCACCGTTGCTTATATAGGCGTGTACATTGTCCTAACGACCACGGCGCTTTACCTGCTGTACGTTACTCTTGATGAGTTGTAGGTCTGGAAAAAAATAAATTAATGCATCTTCATTGTAGCTCTCGTAGAGAGAGGTCGGTCAGCACCACCGTCATGATGACACTGACAGTCGTCATGTTTGGCATCTCGGCCACGTACTTTGCCTTGGACATTTCTTCGGTGGCAAATGGACTCTTTCACCCAGAAAAATACCCCAAAACTGTCATTAATCTCTGGGGACCAGAGACTACAGCACAGGTCATTCTCCGAGGAACCAGCGTAGGCCATTTTTGTGGTCTCTCATATATCGGCCAAACGATAATTTCTTTAGACTGTTTTGGGCGACTCTATTGTCATTTGGAGAGCTTGGGTTGTATGGGGTCGCCGGCTTCGCGTGCTCATTATTCCGCTCATTGTCCTTCTAGGCGTTGGCTGTACGATCTAACTGTTTTTTGTGTCCTCACAATTCTTCACCGTGACTGACTTTTCCTCTTAGTGTCGTTCTTCGGTATGGCCTTTGCCCAACGTCATGGGCCCCACAACCCGAGCTGGGTGGCGGCGTTCAAGAACTTCATGATTGCGGTACCTTGTCTTACGCTTTCGGCAAATGTCGTAGCCACTGCCCTCGTGTTGTGGCGTATATGGTGCGTCCAGGAGACTTCGCTTATCCAATGTAGCCCAACACTGATTGGCAATTTTTCCAGCACGTATTACTTCACCGTAAAAAAATTAGAACGTTTCGAGGGCGGTCCGGATGTGCAAGAGATACATGGGGGTGCGCAGTACTACCGCTTGCTGATCATCATCATCGAGTCCGGTGGAATGTACTGCCTCACATGGTTGCTCCTTCTCTCTTTCGAGTTCGCTGGCTCACCAGCCGTCCATATCTGTCTCAGCATCATTGGCCAGCTAACGGTGCGGTTGTTGTTTACCTTCGTCATGGGTAATGTGGACCGGCTCAACTTGATCACTTTTCTTACATAGGGGATATACCCGACGCTGATCATCGTGCTCGTATCCTTGAATTTGACCCAGGACCATGTTCAGGGTCTGAATGATACAAGGATAGTGTTTGGTAGAGCCACCATGCAACTGTCCACATTCTCTCGCACGGTCAATTTCACGTCGACAAACGATTCACACGGTTTAAATAGCAGCGGCAGTGGTGGTGATTGCGATACCGGCATTGCGGTCACGACTGAGGATGGTGGACGGCGTGTGACTGCTGTTACCTAGTCCATTGCATTCTAAGAGGAAAAACTATTGGGCTGCAAGGCTGCAAGGACCGCCGAAAGCACCACGTGATCTCTCACACGACTGGCATGCCAGCTGTCACTGTCTGGATGTACACATTATTGTTAGATCACTGAGGAAGGGGCATACAGCAGAATAGAATCCAGGACCTACATTATTGAATGACTGATATTTTAGGCGTTACAAGGCGTTTGTTTTGGTTTACACTGCTAAAGTTAAAAAGAAAAATAGCAGCACCTCGTTTCGATCGAGGGACCTCAGGGTGACCAATGTTATGGGCCCTGCGCGCTATACCAGCTGCGCCATGCTGCTCGACCACAATTGTTGTCATAGTGTTGTTATTTGTGTCCCAAAAATCGGTGATTAATAATTGACCCTCGTCAGTCGAAGCGCCACTGTTTACTTTCCAACTTCCAACCGCAATGGCTACCTCAGAGGCCGCTTTAAAACTTGAAATTGCTCGTCTTACAGGCATTTTTTATTTTGCATTCATGCTGCTGCCTTCTCTTATATAACGTTCCAGGTGCTATCAATCGTCATCGATCTGGAGAGGGACCATCACGGCCACCGCATTCAACATCGCGCACATCCTACGTCAACCCATCATATAAGCCCCCATCGTCGAAAGCTTTCGGATACCAAGCTTCCAGTGCTACCTCAACCGACAGTGCAAATCAATCTGCTACAGTACGTCCTCCATCCGGTCCTGGTCCTTCCCACACGCAGCCCCGCGATGTGACCATTAATGGGGTCGTGTTTGAGAGCTCCAAGCGCTCTCTCGTCCGCAAAGACAGTGCGTGCATGCATTCCTCCGCCCTCCCTTTTGTACAATTGTCACTTCTAGTCAAGCCCTCCGTCAAACCCCCTTCTGGTTCCCGTCCCCGCGTAATGTCGCAGTACTCCCGCAACAAGTCAGAAGTCGGCCCAAGAACTCGGATATACAAGCCAAAGGGCCCTTCAAGTCGCCGCTCGAAGTTTGACAACACCCACAGGGCTTACCAGTTGGTTCAATTCCAAACTGTATCTCTGCCACACACTGAACACCGAGATAGATCACAAGGTGCCCACGGGAGGAAAAAATACGTCGACAAGCCTTGCCCTAGGTTCACTACAACTGGTGCGCTATCGTCCAACTTAACTTACTTACCTCCGAACCTATTCCCGGTTCCATTTAACCACAACCACCTGTTTTGACAGGTTCTTGCAATCGTGGCCTCACATGCGCTTACAAACACGACCCAACCAAGATCGCAATCTGCTGGCCGTATCTCCAGAACAACTGCCCGTACAACTCGGAAACCTGTGCTCTCTCGCATGACTCGAACCCTCATCGCACGCCTCTGTGCGTGCACTTTGCGAACGCCGGCCGCTGCACCCGTGCAAAATGTCCCTACCCTCATGTGCGTGTCGGGCGTCGCGACGGCGTTTGCCGTGACTTTGCTGTGCTTGGCTACTGTGAGGCCGGCATAGAATGCTCCAAACAGCACGTCCGCGAGTGTCCTGATTTTGCTGAGAGCGGCGAGTGCCCGAACAAGTTTTGCAAGCTTCCGCATGTCATTCGCGCCAACCGTGTACGCAAGCCCGGTTCCGTTCCAGTTCCTGCGGCGGATGCCGTTTCTTCCGCTCCTGTTGTTGCTGATGATCTAGTATCTGCTGATGCTGCGCCCACGCTGACGGCCGAGAACGGTCAGCTAGGCGATGAGTATATCTCTCTAATCTTCAACGAGAGTGAGGAATACGAAGATAGTAGCGATGATGAAGATGAAGATAACGACGACAACCAGGAAGAGGAAACAACCCCCAGCCCTTACGATGAGGATGCAGCTTAGAATCGATCAATCTGTTGCTATCTCGCTCTCTAGTTTGATGTATTTCTGTATATTATAATCCCATGCTTTTGGATTCGTGCTTTTGTGACACAGTGTGGTGCGCTTTTTTATTGCCGACTCGCCACAATATCCGCCTTTACATGAATCTTGCATCACTCAATCCGACCAACTCAAACCTTATGAGACATCATGCGACCATAAATGAAAATCATGTATCTTTTACATGCGTAAGGAAAAACAGCAGAATGGAGTGCATTAGCTACAGCCGGTTTTATGCCTCCGTGAGCTCGCGCAAACGACGGATCGTGCTGGAAGAGAAGGGAACGGCCCTTGATTAGCTCTCGTCGATCTGAAACGGACAAAGGGGTGAACATACCTGCGCACTGTCGCGGCAGCTGTGGTGGACACTGTCCATGCGCCACCTGCAATGACCTTCTTACACCCCGAACACTTCCAAATGCCGACCGCCGAACGCTTCACGCTGTCCTAAAAGTATGAAGAAGCAACGAGCACACGAATCAGTAAAATTTCCGCAGCCCATTCAAAACAAAAAATAAAGGTCCACTTGCCTTGCCGCAGAATGTACATGTGTATCGCGCATGCTGGGTAATTTCCATCTGGTGGTCACATTTTATTTTTAGATAACACTTTCCCTCGTTCAAGGACCCGGACCCACCTTTTTAACCTGCTTACGCAGGGAGGCACCGTAACGCTATACCAAGGACTCATCAGTCGGAGACTGCTCTTCATTCAATTGGTATGTAAACCGTTGCTTGCTTACCGTGCCGTACTTGCCAGTGACGCCGACCTTGCGTGTGCGTTTTGTCTATAACATGGCTCAGTTCACATGTGTGAGTGTGTGATAGGTTGTAATCGCTTACCATCGTAGTTGATCTTGGGGATGTTGAGAAGTGTAGAGGGAAGGGGCTGAATTCCAAGTTGATACCCGTGGGAACTGCTTCCACCATCTGTATAGTTATGATCAAAGCTTTTCTCACGATTCCATTTCTGGGACTGTCTATCTATTGTCGCGAAACCGTCTAACAATGCCTACCAGCTCGTTCTCCACGTCTGCTAGACTCGTCTCTTTCCGCGATACCTCAAGGTACACCGTACCCTCCGGTTCTCGTCGAGCGATGTGCCAGTGCGGCGGATTCTGAGCTCGCGAGAATACCTCCGTCGCATCGCCGTCGCTGGGGATTGGTCAGCTCTTCATGCAACGAACAATAATTTGTAAATCTGGCCTACGCAATCAATTGGCTTCCGTTGAATAAATGTTCTGAACACGAGGAAAAATCGGCGCTCATGACAGTGGTATCTTTACCAGCCATTATCAAGTACTTGTCCTTTGGCTGCAGAATCTTCGCCGCGGTGATAGGCGCTTCAATGGCGCCCGCCTCGTCATGATCTATTAGCCCTTGTACGTTCGCGAGCAGTGCGGACGAAGCCTGGTATAGTGCGGCGCTGTCTTCGTCTGACGGCATGGATGTCGGCTCCAGAAAAACGAATGCGAGTTGGTCTTTCTGCGACCTCATCGAATCAGTTGGAATCCAAATTTGAAAGTTCGCTTACAGTTATGTACAAGACGTGTCTTTGTGCAGTGGCGAAGGGCTCGTCGTGAGGAGAAAAGTATAATGAGAAGACTCGGAACGAAGGCGCAAGGGCTGGTACAGGAAGGGTACCCTGAGATGATGACGGGGAGGGAGACGAGGCAAGGTTTGGTGGACGAACGACGGGAGTAGAGGGCGACGCTGGTGGAGAGTGATCTGGTTCATCCTGGAAGGATTGGGTTACAGTCAGTCGTATGACATCTGCGTCTGCTGTTATCTCCTCTCCAGTTTGTGGAACCAACTCGGCGGGATCGGTGGGCGACACATTCTGCTCTCCTAAAGACTCTTCCTCGTGATGCGTCGCTATACCGTCAGTCGACATCGCCTCATGGAGGCTGTCTCGATCAACCTCGCCCTGTACCTCTACCCCAGGATTTGGAGTAACAGGTTCACCTACAACGCTCTCTGCCGCAACCGCCGCCTCTACCTGTTTCTCCTCTGTTCCCTCCTCAACATCTAGATCTGCAGGTGGTGGTTCCTGAGTGCCCACTTTCGGCAGAGCTCCCTTGTTGAATGTCAAATATCCTGGCCAGTTCCATTTTCGCACGTTCATACTCGCGCCAATAGCGACAAACGCTTGTCCGGTCGCTTCCATTGCCCCACGTGTTGCGTTCACGCTGTTTACAAAGATATCTGAACCGGGTTTGGATGTTGTGGGGGAAGGTTCGCTCGGTGTAGCGGGGCGCGGAGGTGTCGGGGTAATTCGCAAGCGAGAGCGGACGTAGATGGGTAGGGCGGGTGAAGGGGAATACGTTGTGTAATCGGTAGAGGGTATTATATGAGGATGTGCGAGGACAAAAGGCGTACAATTCTTCAAGCAGGGGTGGTCCAGAACGAAGTCGTCCAAGATTGAACCGATAGACTTGTACAGTGGGTGCAACGGTACACCTATAAAGAAAAAAAAAAGCTCAACGCTGAGAATCATCATCATGTCGGAACGCACCGAGGCAGTTGGCAAACTCTGAATCCTCTTCGATATCCCATTTCCACGCCCAGACCGTGAAGAACCTCTCGAGTTGTAGCTCTAGCGCCTGCTGCCCCAGCGTATCGAGGATAGAGGAGAACGACCCATGGGTGAGCTATATATACAAAACGAACAGTCGTAAGCTTCCCCCCGCAGAAAAAAAAAGAAAAGGCGACGGATGGCCGTGGGGCAGGTCCAAAACGTACTTTGAATTCCTCGTATCCCCTCAGGACCTGCGCGCGCAGCGCGAGGTCATGTACGGAGCCATCGTGATAGTCATAAACGACGTTGGTGGTGGTGGTGTTCTCGACACTCTTGCCTTTATCCTTGTTCTTTCCTTTGTTCGTTGTTGGGGGTGGAGGTCGAGGCGTCTTTGCCAGTTCTATACACTATTTTCAAAAAAAAGAAAAGGTTGCCCTGTCTAATCAGGCCACTTTACAACCGAAAAGAGAGGAGGAGGAAGAGCGACGTAAAGAAAAAAAGTTGAACTCACTGCGTGGATCCAAAAGCTGGGTTCGGGGGAGACCATGATCATTCGTCGTGATTGCGAATGAACATTATCGCACGTATCCTCGGGTACGAATATCCTTTTTCGTTTGTTGAACAAGGACAGACGCAAGACAGCATCAGTTAAAAAGAAAAAAAGTGTGTGGTAGTGAGGAGGAGCGTACTCTGAGAAGTTGATCAGGGCTTTGGCAAGGCCAACCTGCCTGAGCATCTTGTCGCGCGAGACGGCGCGTTCGCGTGATGTGTAGAAGAGTATGTGTGCCTGCTCTTCGGCATCCTCGTCATCGTCGTCGGGTATAGGGTCGCTAGGTTTGAGCGACGGGTTGTAGATGGTCAAGTAGAGGAGGGCGGGCGGCAATCTGCTCATCTGCCCTTGCTGCTGGTATAAAGCAAAAAGCTGCGGAGAGTGGTGGAGGCGGAATGTGCTGTATACAAATTACAAAATTGGGATTTTCCTAGTAGTGGGGTGTACAGTATTGTATCATACTAGGTAGGCTGACGGATTTGAGGCCACCACTGGGGCACTACTATGTACCAAAATAGCTTGTTATCGCTCGTTCCTGGCATTACGTATCCCACTGACCCATCACATCTTGTGATGCTCTATCCACTTCTTCTCGCGACGGTGCTCGTATGGACTCTTCTACTTCTCGTCGCCTACTCGCCTCGTCATCCGAAGAAACTTCCACCTCGTTTGAAGACGTCGGCGAGGTCCTATCATGATCAAATCGATGCGAGGAGAGCTCAAGGGGATCTAATGATTCCTGCAGGACATCGTCCAACTGCGATTCCGCGAACGAAGGTAATTCGTTGTCGGCGTCATCCAGAGGCGGTGGTGACGTAGTGATGGATTCAGACTCGGACTGCGGTGTGGGCCAACGACCTGGGTTTGTCCAATTTCGATTCGTCTGCGACGGTTCCTGTTTCCTCGAGGCCGACACGGTGACCAAGGTGAGAGGTTCGTCCGGAGGAGTCGGGAGTTGCTCGTTGATATGTATACGGATTGGTGTTTCTGCCACGCTGCTTGGCTCTGAGTTTAGACGCGCGGCTTCAATTTTAGAGTGCGTTTTCCCCCCGAGAGGGCGAGTCGTCCGACGCTTATAGAACAATAGGTAAGCGTCGGGGTTCTGCAAAGCTTAAATGAGCCTGATAGTGTAGTGAAAGAAACAGCGGGACCGAGCTCACCACAGCTGCCTCGGGCCGCGAAAGTGAAACAAATGCGTCGTCGAATTGATACCATTGACTGGTAACGTCGTTGAACGCATAGGCACGGTAGTGTCCACCCCCGAGTCCACCACGGTGCTCATCAACGGCATAGAGGTCGTACAGTAGCGGTTCTTCGAGATCACCAAAGTTGAGCTGTGCGATATCCACGCCTTGCTCTTGCAACTCTCTCGCAACCTTGCGCTCCTGTACCATCTCTGTGAGGTCAAGTCCCTCGATCGGGAAGTCAACGAACGCCTCAATCTTGTCACGTAGTGCTCGCGAGTTCGAGAAGCGTTTCAGGTGCACGACGAGGACATCGGGCACACTCCACAAGTCAAACTTCTTCGTCGCCTGCTGGTGTTTCTTGCACTGGGGGCAGTACCACGGATCGTCTTCTCCCAGTTGTTCCTCCCGCGTGAACTCGTCGAGGCAATCCTGAAATGAGATACCACGCTGGCTCTTCGCAGCGGCTGCTTTGATCGCCTCACTGTACTCGGGATGTATAAACATCTCCCATGCATTGAATAGCGGGTTCATATACGCGTTGCGTGTGGCGCCAAAGTAGTACGCCTTCATGTTCTGGTCAAAGTCGAGGAAGAGCGCGTCGTCAGGTCGAAGCAGTACAAGATTTTCGTTGCCAGGCATGAGCATCTCCTTGCGGCGCGCGTCCCATGAATCAAAGCGTGCGCCGCTCACGCCATAGGCGACACTTGTCCCGAAATCCTTGTGCCCCGACTGTACGTGCAACTGAAACACGCCATCTTTAACCCCGACGCGCCGCGGCTCATTAGAGGGAATCGCCACAAGATCACTGTCCGAGTACGTTAAGGACGTGACACTAGATCCCTGAGTGGCCTGTGGAAGAATCTCGTCATCGTCGGCGTAAAGTAGAGCTTTCTGGTCGGCGATTTCGCCCTCCTCTACCGGGATTACTTCGCCATTCTCCTTGATTTCTGTCACAGCATCCTTTGGCGCGTCTAAAGGCGTAGGAATCTGTACTTCTTCCATATCTGTGTCGAGGTCGGGCGCTTCAGGCGCTTCCCACGACCAGAGGTCGCGGGCATTCTCTGTCCAGCGCTGCAACTGTTCAACAACAATCTCCTCCATACGTATCGTGCTGCGAGCATCCTCCGGAGAGATGGCGACAACGAAGGGATGGCCAAACAAAAAAGGGCTGGCGCGGCTGAATGTCGAATATGTTGTACGTCCAACACTGGCATCACATAGGAAAACAGGCACAATGAAGGGGTCTCCCGGCTTGGGGGTGTAGTTGCGCGATTGCTGGGCGTGGCAAGGCAGCTCATAGCATACAATTTTGTCGTTCTCGGCCATTTCTGCGCAGAGCTGCAAATCATCGAGGTTTTTATAGAAGCGATGTGAGAATATCTCGAGAGTAAGGAGCTGCGTGATGTTCAAGTCAGCGAAGGCCCAGAAAGGTGTGGATGGTTGTTTACATTGTCTAGATTTGCGCCCGTCCACCGGCCAACGAGAGCACGTAGGTCTCGAAAGGTAGCGTCACGGTTGAGTACAACAGGAATCTTGACGTGTACCTTGTCCGTGTCCCAGGGAATATAGTAGATCTCGTGCCGCCACTTTTTGTTTACGGGAAGCGGTAAAGTGAGGTACATGAAGGGATCAAAAGTAATCGAGACCTATCCTAGCAGATTCAGCGCGAAAACTGAGAAGAGAAGAGGGTCAAAGCCTTCACCTTGTGACATTCTGGGCATACTAGTGTACTCCTATATTGTCCCTGGAAAAGGTCAACAATAACGCTGTCATTTCGCTTCATATATCCCTCCCAGCTGGAGCGGGCAAGCTTCACGAGTTCAAGGGGGCCACCGCCATTCCAATCGGGCTTTTCGACATATGGCTTCTTAAGTACACGGTTGAGATCCTCGTGCAATCCGTCGAGTAGAAACGCAACAAACTCCTGGGTGTCGTGTTGTTGATACCCAGAGAATTGGGGCGCGAAGCGCGACAGTATGGACTTGAATTCGCGTGGCGAGTAGGAAGATCCCTGGGCAGTGTCGGACCAGATGCGTTGTAGTAACGCTCCAAAAGACTGGGCAATTTCTCCGTGCATGCCGAGCGGATTATCGGGATTTAGCTCCTGTGTAAACACCCCAGCTACGAGGGGATATTAGATCGAGAGGTTATAAGAGAGTATGGAACACGTACTCAGGAAGTAGTCTGTAAGCTGCGGGGTATGCGCGAGACATTGGATTGCGGAATTCATGAAACACGTATTGCCTCTGCAAGAGTTCAGCACAGTGACGCCCTGGAAGTAGGGGAACTCACAAGTTACCCAATCCGAGCGTTCCTGGCTTGATCGAGGTCTTTGGCCTGGTAGTAATAGTGATTGACTTGTTCAATGTGGAAGTGCTAGACGCGCCCGATGGGGAAGTTAAACCGTTGATGGTGAGGGTGGAACGGCCGATAGAGGTGCTGCTGCTACTCCCACCGATGCGGCTGAAGAAATCAGTACCTTGGCTAAAGAGTGGCAGGGGTGCTCGATCCTCGTCTGTCCCAGCATCGTTCGCGTCCGTAGTATCCGCGATCCATTTACCGTTCTCTTTGAATTCTACAATGAAAGCATCGCTCGCGCTAATGACGTCATCGATCAACTTGTTACCTGGATCCATAATGCGAGCCTCTGAGGAGGCCAGGGCACCGGAAGGATAATTTGACCCTATTGGTTCGTTGCCCAAGGTGATCTGCCAGATACGGTGTTCCTCCATACGATCAAACTTGGCCGCGAGATCACGGTGAAGTGCACTTGTTGTGGAAACGGAGGAGGTGGTGATGTAAAATTGTCTGTCACCGTGGACCATACGATTGGCAGGTTCGTCAGTAAGGAGGAAGTAGCGGAAGCGTGGGGGATAAATCTCTATGCAGGGCTCCTTTATGATGCCACGGGTGATGACCTTTCTTTTAATGGGATCTTGCTCGGGGGTGCCATACCTGGGTTCAGAGTGTAAGGTAGGACAGGAGGCTTCAATGATAGGGAGTCACGAACAATTTGGTGAGCCAATTCCAAACATTCTCGGGGACGCACTCAAAGTCGACGCCTTCAACGAGACCCTCGTTCAAATTTCCGTCAATCTCGAATAGAGAAGAGTTGTCAACAGGACCGAGACCGTCTTCCTTGAGGGGAGCTTCTTTGTCTACCTGACCAGTAGCAGCTTTCTCAAAGCGCCTGAACCAGGTTTTGGAGACAAGTGCCCATGTGGCCCCTTCTACCAGAGGCACACCACGCATCATCTCGACAAGCTGGAACATAAGGAGTGAGGAAGGGGGAACATAGCCAGGGATTGGGCTAGGGCGGGCTGGGTTGGGTTGATGAGGGGCTGGCAGAAGGGTTGTTTGGAGGACGTCCGACTCGCCCTGAGCGTCCATATAAGCATCGATGTCGTTGGAGGTAGGATCAGAGGAGGAAGGAAGGGCTGTGGTCGTATCATCGAGACGCGTGCAGCGCGTGACGGGGGAAGACGCGGTTGGGTCTTCGGACGCAGAGCGCTTTCGGGAGGACGCGGATGTTGTTGACTCCATTGAGAGAGATCTGTATCTTTTCCGGCCGTCTACGGGTGATAAAGGGATAGGTTGTGCAAGTGCAGAAGAATTTGACAAATTTTGCATAGTAAAAAGGCGGGAAAGTCGTTTTATGATTGACTTAAAACCAAGCCCGCGTCAGCGTAATCTATTATTATTCCCACGATCATCTACATCATCATGATCAATGGCCCTACACTGTTGGTCGCCATTCTCTCCTACCTCAACACTCACCCCCTTATCCTATCTTTAGCCAAGCACTTTTTAAACACCCCAACCTCTCTGGTCGTACATTCACTTGAAGGGTTATGTGCCATTAACCCCAAGCTCGGTCTTGATGCCAGCAACAAAGGTTCGTCTCTGGCTCATATTTCGATACATCAACAATATATACCTTTAGTTGTCCATCTCGTCAATCGTGACGAATCTACGGTCGCACTCATTTGCGGTGGTGGTTCTGGCCATGAGCCATCTCATGCCGGCTTTGTCGGTGAGATTATTGGGGTACCGCATTTTTGACTCACGTGCGATCGATCGATTAGGCGATGGCATGTTAACAGGTAAGTTAATGTCAATACCCTTTCTAGATGTTTAACACTGCTGGTGTAAGCCGCCGTTTGTGGAAATGTCTTTGCCTCACCTGGACCTACTCAAGTACGGCGTGCGATCGAGCTCGTGGACAATCCAAAAGGGTAAGCAAGTACCTTACTTATTCCTGGTCAAACGCCAACTTGAATAGAACCCTCATCATTGTCAAGTGAGCTTATTCCAACTCGTCACTTATTGTAATCCGACCGACTTGAAGAAACTATACGGGAGATGTCCTCAACTTTGGCCTTGCAAAGGAACAATTCGCTGCACAACATCCTTCCAAGGCAGACAAGGTCAGATTTCTCGTCGTCGGGGATGACGTTGCCGTCGGCAAGACCCAGGGGAGTATCGTTGGACGCAGGTAGTGTCCTTTTTCAACAAGGCATCCAGTATCGTTTTTATCTTTTATCAGGGGCCTTGCTGGCACTGTCCTCGTGTATAAGATCGCGGGCGCATTGGCCCAGACCGGTGCGAGCCTTGACGAGGTATATGCAGTTGCCGAATGGGTTTCACAGAATATTGCGACAATTGGTGTTGGTTTGGAACACTGCCACGTATCATCTATTTCAACCCCAAGTTCGGAGATATCGATCTTCACATTAACTTTCAGGTGCCTGGAACGGCCGTGGGCCAAGCCCATCTAACCTCCTCAGAAATCGAGATCGGAATGGGCATACACAACGAAGCCGGCGTTCAACGCGTTTCACCTGTCCCTCCTCTCAACGAGCTTATTCAAACTCTCCTGGACCTCCTCCTATCTCAAAGTGATCCGGAGAGGGGCTTCCTTCCTACTGAAGGTTCAGGAAAAGACAATGTCGTGCTACTCGTCAACAATCTTGGCGGGGTGAGCGAACTTGAGCTTGGAGGGATTGTACGAGAGGCCGTCATCGCGTTGGCAGGCCGAGGTGTGGCGGTTCAGAGAGTCGTCAGCGGAACATTCATGGTACTTTATCTTACCTCGCTTCATACTTGGTGCTCACTCGGACGCGGCACAGACGAGCTTGAACATGCCCGGCTTTTCCCTCACCCTTCTTCTTCTTCCACCACCTTCCCCTACCGCTGCGCCACCGTCGGATGTTATACTCCGTTTGCTTGACGCGAAGACTTCAGCCCCTGGCTGGAAATGGTCATCTGGTGCACGTCCGTCCGTTGCACCCTCGCCCTCGGCAGTTCTGCCCGAATGTGCGACGGAACAGAAAC
>QLPA01000422.1:0-10296 GCA_003313945.1 Lactifluus pinguis
GGGTAACGAGGACGAGTCGTATGGGTCGAATGGCAAGCCCGAACCTGGTGAAGGCGCGCCCAATGGGCCGATGGCTGGCGTTCCTGTTCGCTGGCTGGGACCAGGGGATGCTGCTGCGCTGCTATTTACCAACGAGCTGCTGCCTCGCGCACGTCCTACAGCTGCACCAAGTGCCCCGGTTGCCGACATACGCGCCCATCGCACGCGAAAGGACAGCA
The DNA here is from genome assembly GCA_003313945.1 of Lactifluus pinguis. NCBI lineage: Eukaryota > Fungi > Basidiomycota > Agaricomycetes > Russulales > Russulaceae > Lactifluus > Lactifluus pinguis. The sequence continues at coordinate 219 of QLPA01000422.1, forward strand.
CCTGGCTCTCGACTAGACATCGGGGGTTGGCGCGTAGGTCGCGGAATTCGTTGACCTTTACACCAGTCTCAAACCGGAAGATACCCTTGACATGCGACAATGGATGGCTGTCTCCTTGAAGGAGCCAAAAACTGAACAGCTTATCATCGAGGCTGTGGAGCACGGTGTAAACGAGGGACAAAGCTTAGAGAAAACGAGACAAACCCTATGGAACCGCCGGGTGGAACGACAGACACGAGCCGGTCGAACGCGCTCCACGATTTAGTATACATATCCCTGACAAGTGCTCGGGGGACGTCGGCATTTCTGAGACTGACATCAGACACTAAGGACAATTCTACAAATTGCTACACACCTGCTTGTCAACATGACGATATATTTTCGCTTTTCAGTCGGGTCCTGCGCTGGGTGTGGGTAAACGCTGTAGAGCCGGCTAGGTAGGTAGTGTGGAGCGCTGGTAAGAAGAAAATCCATGGGGCCGAATGACAGGACAGCATCAGAGGGCGACGGGACCAGCGAGAGATAAGTGGATAAATAGTCGGCAGTAAAACTCGCAATTGTGGTATCTTGAAAGAGTGATATAAAAAAGGGTTTGTCGTCCAATCATGGCATACGTACCTGGCTCGAATCCATATCTATCGACAAGGTATCGCGAGACGGTTGCAACTCGACGTCCGCCACCAGAGATGTCCACGTCTCCTAACCACCCACGGACACGCCATGCTTCTTCTCTGGACCCCGCAATATACTCAATCACTTCATCGTCCCAATGTCCTTGACCGCCTGAGGCGTATACATACATACCCGTGGCACACGCTTCGGCTTCACCCATCCCAATCCACGTGCCTGCGACGAGACTGGCAAGGAATGCGGATGCGATTTGAACGCGCCCTGTGCGGGCCCACGTCTCTGGTGAAGTCTCGCGAACACGAAGTATCTGTGCGGCAACGAGGGAAGAGTTGGCACACATCCCGACGCGAGCCGCCATATGATCTGGCCCTCCAAGCATAGCTTCGATATTGAGCGCATGAGAGTGGGAGAAAGTGTCCTGTGAAACGGGGGTATTCGGCAATGAGAATGTGTTTGGTGAGAGCTGGGAATGTAACGGTAGGCGGGAGTCGAGGGGAGGGAAACTAGGAACAGGAGTCGATTTCCACCAAACGAGAGCAGGCTAGAGAGGGATCACGTGTCAATAAATCTTGTCGAGATCTCGGGGCTCAAAAAGGGTAGCAACGGAAGCAAATCTCACCTGTGCGGCGCCGCCAATGGATTTGATCCTCGAGACTTCATGATTTCGGCTAATTTCCTCCAAAAGAAAATCTGGAGAGCCAGTAAGGATAATAATCAACGTCGACACACGAAAAGTGAGACAGTAAAATTCGATCCCGATCGAATACGATAAATTTGAATTTTGGTTTTTTTTTTTTCTTTTATCAGCGTTGGAACTGGGTTTGCTTCCGCGGAAAACGCACTTACCAAGGGCTTTCACCCACATGTCCACTGGCGTCGTATACGCGTCTCCAGGCGTGGTAAATATTCCACCCTGCGTCCTAGATCGAGTCAGAACGGCCTATATATACACCGCCAAGACGTCAATACACAAATGCCGCCCCCCCTTCCACTCCCGTAGTCGGGTCATGTCGCGAAATTCCAAGAAGGTTTGCCACGGTTGACGACACGTGTATCGCCTGGCGCCTAGCGCCAGCCAAGCAATCGCCGATAGAAAAAAATGTTCGTATTGCATGGCACGGGTTGATGGGCCCATCCACCATCGACATGAAGTCGAACCAACACCTCCCCGCCCGCTAACAAAAAAAAGATGGATGACTCACTGGTATTCAGAAAGCGCCGTGTCAAAGTCCACAGCCTCTACTCCAACAAGTTCCAAATTTTCGTCCACTATCGTCGCTCGTAGCTGATCTGTCGATAGTTCAAGGCCGAGAAACAGGGCTTGACCGCTTTTTGAAGGGCCAGGCATGCTTTTTGAATGGCGAGACGTCGTATGCGAGTCGTGAATATGTTAAGTTTTGTCACGAGTTGTCGGTGCTAGTCGTGGTTCATTCCCATTCGTGTCACGCACCATATAAGGCAGTTCCATCCAGTGGCTCCCCGAGGACAACTTTCACTTCTCCGCCGGCTTTTAAAGCTTTCCCCGGGTCAAAATCGTTGAAAAAAGCAATTTTAGTCATGCGGAGACAACGGTTCATTATGGTTGTCGTTGTAGTTAAGGACGACTGGGAAAGAAAAAAGAAAGACGGTTTCAAGGTCAGCCGGTTTTAACTTGAACCGCGATCTCTTCGCCTACTAATAAGAGAACACTTTTGAGATCGCTGATGAGGATAAGCCAGATCACTGACTGGCGTGGATAGATGAAGTCAACATGTATTCCCCTTGCTAAAGAGTATCATTTCACTTCGAGCGCATACCCTTCTGCCAACGAACTTTATTCAAAGGTCTCAAGTTCCATTCACACGAATCCCTACTTTGCCTTATACTTATGCACCTTTCCAGGTACGATTACGCATGGCGTCGTTGCTACTGGGCGTTCCGCGGACGCTGTTGTGGCCCTGGACGTCTCAAATCTCGACGCACGAGCGAGGTCGCGCAGCCGCCCACTGTCTATGTCATTACCGGTTCTGACGCAAGCACGATCTCTAACCTTTGGCTTTTTCCTATTGTGCATTCGTGAGCGGTTTTCTATGTCATAACAAGATATGGATGTTTGGCAGCGGAAATGCTTTGCAGGCTCTGAACGACTTGCTAGACACTTGAGGTCTTAGCGACTCACCTGAAAGGATGAAGTGGGGAATGGCCTATGACCTCGGGGCGCAAACAACCTTCTTTTCCGCGTGGCGGTCATACGGCTAATATCGTTCAGAATATGATGAGGTACTGACAGGCGCGAGCGTGTGTTTCCGGTACACATGGTATCTCAAACTCGGTGCGTTTTAGTGCTTTACCAAACGCCCTGACGTCGCCCTCATCGGTTTACTACCAATATTACACTCAGGTAGGTTCTTATCTTTTCATTTCCGGTGGGACAGGACAATTCCGAATATACCCCGGAACAGCCCCTCGAACAAGGAAACAGGTAGATGAAGTGGCACGTGGTTGCAAGGTCAACCGCACTGCTGACCTTACACAAGTAACTTTTACTTGCCTTCTTCTTGCCCTGACTCTTTGTTTCAAGCTTGCTATCCAGTGTTATTGCAATATGAGCCCCGGGAGATCCTCAGCCGCACGCCTATGCCAAGGATGCCACTGCATGTTCCTCCGAGTCTCCTCGCAGATTCTGCGACATTTCTTGTTTCTTTCTTTTCTTTTTTGCGAGTCTGACGGGCATGATATTTGTTTTTGGTGACGTTCACATGCTCGACCTCGCCCCAGCAGCGTATCTCAAGTCACGAATTTCATCATTGACGCAGCAGTACTATCTCTTCTACTCGCCCTACTACCGTTCTCATCCATTGCTTGACCTATTTTGTCACCATCATACGCTCTTCCGAGGAATGGCCCAGGACCTCCCTTTTTCTTAAAGCACCTTTTTTGTGCCACAGCTCAGAAGTTGTGTCGTCCTTGCTTGTTGATAATGATCTGTGGGTCATGTGAGGTTCAATGCGCCTGACCCCTGTGAAAGGTACAAGGTGGATGAAGCTAAACCCCGTACTGCTGCTATCTGTATCGACCTCAGCTCGACAGGTACGGTAGCTACATCGAAGCAGTCATGATATGAAGCACTTTGATAAGACGATGGGCTATGCCGCACGTGACCCAGCCAACCTATCAATAGCGTTCAGTTTTTTCTCGCTTGTGTAATGATCCCCAGCTGGTCTACAGTATTCGGTACCGCGATCGGGAACGGCAATTTTTATTGGCAGACATTTGCAGAGCACAAGCGATCAGTGTAACTTACAGTATCGGCAACAGAGTGCTGAACATCATATACGGTATTATTAATTTCTTTTTTCTGTTCGGCTCATGTATTCTGTCAGGGCGATGTGTGAAAAAACACCCTTCTTTGAGGTCGATCATGGGGGAGTTCCATAATTAAAGTCAAAGCCGGACGGGCGCCGATGCATTCGTATATATCAGAGGCACGCGAGGATCTACTGTGTACATAATGTATGTTGACAGAGATAATTCTTACTGCCAGCGAGACGGGTACAGGAAGCCTACGTCAGGCACACCTGCAGGCAAAAGACGAAAACGATAAGAAAACGTGGTTGCGCGCGCTCACGGATACAGTGCCGAAGGAGTTTTGACGTCGTCGAGACGTCTCCTGTGTACCGGAAGAAGGTCAGATGAAGCAGCTAGCTCGCGGCAGCTGCCAGAGCGCTGGGCGCCCATGGGGCCGCCCGAGCGGGGCCACGCGGATGAGGACCGTTAGCGTGAGAAATAATCGGACCGGTTAGCCCAGGATGAGGTTGAGATCACGTGGTAGATCCGTTCCTGCTACTTGCCGCATCGTCGTCATCCATGAGTATCCTTCAGCAGTACTTTGAAGGAAAAATCGTAGGTTCACAAATTAACCTTTTAAAGTTTTTTTATGCATTTAAATTGCAGGATTTTGAAGGACAGAGACTCGTGGAACGTATCTCATATTATGCTGTGATAGAGTTGGCGGTCTGCAAACTGTTTCTCTCTTAACGGGAACCTCTCACTCACTGACCCATAGATATTCGCCTTCTTTGTCGGGTTTTTGTTCCAGCGTCTCGGAATTACATTCTTGATTTTAGGTCTGGGTATCGCTGCAATACTTGTGGTATGTGATTTGATGTTTCGCAACGGTATCTTTTCTAAATTGCTCGCGTGGATGTGAAGGTGGTCGTCCCTCCGTGGCCAATGTTCAACCAGCACCCAATCACATGGCTACCGTCGAAAGAGACGAAGGAGAAGCGGGAATGATATCCATGGGTGTTACATGCTGTTGCTGCATTGTGTGATCTTCATACCAGCCTCAGATCAAACCACCGTCTCGTCCAATCTCCGCAATATATTGTATAAATGTCGATAGGCGCATTAGGGGGCGTGAAGCGAAGATCCATCAGCGCAGGTTTTGGACTAGACTAGCTCGTACAAGTGGCAATTTACACGGTGAAACGGCCACAGCCTTGGGCGGCTAGTGAAAGACAGGGTCTATGTGATGATCCGTGGATAAGTGGCGAGTGATGTAAAGAATCGAGCCTCTGCGGAGAGTGAGTGAGTAGGACATCAGAGGCTGTTCAAAACAAGCGCTATGATTTAAAAAAAAAGGATTGATGAATTTATTTTTTTAAGAGTAAACGGCCAAGTCAGTTGAACGAAGCAGGTTCGATCTGACAGTTTGCCGAGTCGCGGCCTGACTGTGAAAGCCTCTTAGTCGATTACTGACCATCTTTGTCCGAACCACACACGACTGCTCACCACTCTTCTTCCCAACTACACTCTCGCTCTCTCCCCGCGAGCTTTCCACAAATCCATCACCATTCTCGCTCTCTCCCAACTCGCCCAACACGGCTTCGACAGCGACTTCCACTCCGCGCGGGACGGTTCCTCGTCCTCGTCCCATGTCCCTTCCCCCTCAGGCTTTCACGCCCTCCCACTCCGGAACTTCTTCTGACCGTCCACGCCAATATGTAGATCAACCCCAAGCTTCGACTGCGTCAAAGCACGCCCAGCGCGGCCTCGACCCTCCCAAACCGCGCGTTACGAACCGTATCCTCGGAGACTACACCCTCTCCAAGACTCTCGGCGCAGGTAGTATGGGCAAGGTAAAACTCGCCCATCATAATCTTACTGGCGAAAAGGTCTGTTCATCCTTTGTACTCTTTCATATCGGTGCACCCTCTATCATTTCCCTCTCTCGCCACTTTCCAATTATCTATCCTTCTATCGTCTTTATTGTCTTTTGACTTGGCCACTCTCATCCCTCCGAAACAAGTGCACCTTAGGGTTGCGCTCTTGTATCTCTGACAACTTGGATGCCCCCATCCTTGTAGTCTATCAGAGGCACTGATCCGCAGAACATCCACCCGTGCCCCACTTTTTCTCCTTTTACGCCATTCTCTTTCCCTTTAGTTTCAACTCTCTTGTTTCCTCTCCCATTTGACGGTTGACGATACGTACCACGCCCATCTCGTCAATTGTTTTCCCATCAGCCGGCGGCAAATGCCAGCCAGGTAACCCTTGCCACGCGCAGTGCGCACCTCATGTTATGGCTATGTCATTGGAGCGCCAAGTGGGCGTTTTCCGTTCCTAATCCTTCATTCCGGTCTTCGCCGTTCTCTGCCAATCTATAATCGCTTCATATCGGGTGTTCTTACTCTCTGCCTTATAGCTTGCAGTCAAAATTCTACCCCGCGTAGTCCCATCCCAGCCACTACCTGGGGCGCCCAATTCCGAGGCCTCCGCCAAGCAAGCGTCAAAAGATGCCTCCAAGGAGATTCGCACGATCCGTGAGGCCGCCCTCTCACAGCTACTCTACCATCCATATATCTGTGGCATGCGCGAGATGATCGTGCATCAGCACCATTATTACATGGTATTCGAGTACATCAATGGCGGACAGATGCTCGACTATATCATCAGCCATGGTCGTTTACGCGAGCGAGTCGCGAGGAAATTCGCAAGGCAGATCGGAAGCGCGCTTGAATATTGTCACAAGAACAACGTCGTGCACAGAGGTATGCCGACCCACTGATGGCTCTCGGGTGATTGCTCACATTATCCGGCAGACCTGAAGATCGAGAACATCCTCATCTCACAGACAGGCAATATCAAGATCATCGATTTTGGGCTCTCAAATTTGTACGACCCCGTTGCCCATCTATCAACGTTCTGTGGCTCCCTCTACTTTGCTGCGCCTGAACTTCTCAATGCCAAAGTGTACACTGGCCCTGAGGTTGATGTGTGGAGCTTCGGAGTGGTGCTTTATGTGCTTGTATGCGGCAAGGTACCTTTCGACGACCAGAGCATGCCCGCACTCCACGCGAAGATAAAGCGTGGGCTGGTAGAGTACCCCGCATGGCTCAGCGCAGGTGCGTAGACAAAAATCTCACTAGTCGTCAACACACTTTGAGCAAATATTTCCAGAGTGCAAGCACATTCTCTCCCGCATGCTGGTGACCAATCCGCACCAACGCTCGTCCCTTCTTGACCTCCTCAATCATCCCTGGATGACTCGTGGATTCAATGGCCCTCCCGATTCTCATCTCCTACGGCGCGAACCTCTGCGCGCTGACGAGCTCGACCGACAGGTCATTCGCGGTATGGCTGGCTTTGAATTCGGCTCCGAAGACGACATCGAGCGTCGGCTCGTCACGATAATCGACTCCGAAGCGTATAGACGCGCGGTACAATTTTGGGAAAGCAAGCGCGAGCGACCTCGAATATGGAGCGAGTCGCTGTCGAATTCATCGCTCGCCATCGCCTGGGACGGTGCCGGTTCTGTCGGTCAAGGCGTGGGCAACAAGACTGAGGTCGTGTCGACACCAAAGAAGAGCAAACGTTTCTCCGGGTTCGACTTTTATCGCCGCAAGCTGTTCTCGCCGTCCTCCTCCCCTCCACCCTCACCCTTTGCCTCCCCATCGCCATCCCAGTCCCAACTCTCAAATGCCTCCCTCTCCGATATCAACCAAAAAGAACCCCCCGATCCCACCCGCGGCTATCATCCACTCATTTCCATTTATTATCTTTCTCGGGAGAAACTCGAGCGCGACAGGGTATACGGACCTGGCCACTTTGCGAGCTCGCAGCTGTCACTGAACCCTCCGCAGCCTGCAGCAGAGGAGGTTCAGGCTGCCGCACCATCATCTACTTCTACTTCAAAACTACCCGTTCCGATTGCGACCCCAGCCACACCAAGTACGCCGCAGAAGCCCACCACCGGCGGTGCAGATTACAGCATGCGACCATCGCGCCTGCCAGCACCCGAATCTATGCACTACTCCAAGATGTCATACGACTCCCCGGGTACACCCTCACCTACCACCGCTGCGTCCTTCCAACAACAGCAACAGCGGCCCCGCGCACGCGACGCCGGCTTGCCGTTACCGAAACCGGACCTTGCTCCGCCATCGCCCAACGCAGCCGGCCCGGATATCGCAGGAGCAGCCGTCGCACCCACGGGACCCGCCAGCGCAACGTTGCCACGTGCACCGCCAGCATCTACACATCGCCGTTCCCATAGCGTCAGTCATCGTCAGAGCGTGCCACGCGGCTGGACGAGCATGTTTGGCGGCGGAGGCGGTGGTGGTGGTGGTGGTGTGGGTGTGGGCGAGCATGGACAGCTCAGAACTAATGCCAATGTGAATGGATACGAGCCGCCAAGGACTGCCGGGCCTGAACTTACGACGTTTGCGGAGAGATTGGACGAGGACGCAGCCGCCGAGGCTGAAGTTGAAGTTGACATTGAGACCCGAAGCGCACCACCAGCACCAGCACCACCGTCACCACCGGAAGTATTGTTGTCGCCTGCGACGCCACCGGCAGTGGTGGCGTCTGCGGGTGCGACGCTCGTGCGAAAGTTTGGAAGTCTCTTGATCGGCGGGGCGAGTGTTCGAGGAAGCGGCGGGGGTGATCGCCCCAGCGGCAAGCGGACGAGCATCTTGGGAAGCTTTGGATCTCCACGACCATCGACGGATATGGATGGTAGCTCGGAAAGGGAGAAGGACAAAGAGCGGGAGAGGAGGCATGCGGGGTCGCCGTTGCACGAGAAAACAGAATCACCACAACCATCAGCTGCAGGCGTACCCAGTTCTACTACTTCAGGCGACGACGACGAGGCCACCGCTACACCGACGCCGACGGCTGCCACCGCCGCACCTGGCGGTACCGATGCGGAGAGTCAGACTCAGAGCCAGACGCACAGTCGGGCGTCCCATAGTCCAACGCTATCGCTGCATCGACGTGCGGCGACGGTCCTTGATCCGCAGAACCACACGAAGCGGCACGAGCGTCGCAGCAGCACAGGCGGCGCGCTGCTATCCAGCGTTGGTGGTACACTCGGGCGCCACCGGCGGCCGTCGACTAGTTATGGGACACGTCCGTCAACTAGTTATGGCACTCCTACCACCACTACCACCCCGGGACGGCCATCGACCAGTCACGGTCACGGTACTGTGGGGCGGCAGGGTACGAGTGAGCGACCGTTCTCGCAGGCTGGGGAGGACGGTGCGGTTGGAAGGCGACGGGTGAACGGTGCTGGGCATGAGTTGACGGATGGAGAGGATGAGCATGGTGCGAATGCGGCTGATAAGGACTTTAAGCCGGTGTTCCTCAAGGGTCTGTTCAGGTACGTGTGCATTCATCTATGTCTTATACCTCCCTCATCATCTGCGCTCTTAGTGTGGCAACGACGTCGAGCAAGCCTCCGGCGGTGCTCAAGGCGGACATTCGGCGCGTATTGGACCGCATGCAGGTGCAATACAGGGAAACCAAGACCGGTTTCGACTGCATACATCTACCTTCGATCGACATCTCTTCGCTGCAGGATCCGCATGGGACGACCACGATGACGGGGAGCTCTCCGAGGAGACATCGCAAGCAGGGCTCGGGGGGCTCCGGAGATTCTGGAGGCACAACGAGGCGGATCGTTCGCAAGGCCTCAAAACTCTCCTTTGCCGTCGGCCGCAAGGACAAGGACAAGGACAAGGATCGTGATCGCATCGAGACGAGCGTGAACGGAAGTACGCACAAGGAGAAGGAAAAGGAGAGAGAGAGAGAGGCACCCAGTACAGCATCAGACGGCGGTGCCACCGCCGGACCCACGACATTAAACGCTGGACAGAGCAGTGGCTCCTCTTCCTTTTTCAACGTCTCATCATCGAACGCGCCCACTACCACGACCACGACCACTGCCCAACCAGGAGACGATCACTCTAATTTGGCCACGTTGCATGCAGAGGATTCCCCACGTCGCTCGAATTCCCCTGCGAGAGGCAAAAATTTGCCACCGATTCCGCGCGATATCGGCGCGACGCCAGTGCCACAAGGTCAGGCATTTCCGACTGGAGAAGTGGACCGCGAGGTGCTCGAGAGCGTCGGGCAGAATACGCTCTCGGTCAGGTTTGAGATCAACATTGTCAAGGTTAGTTTCCTT
>QLPA01000423.1:0-24471 GCA_003313945.1 Lactifluus pinguis
CAAGGTTAGTTTCCTTCTTCCACAGGATCCATCTGTTTTGATATGAATTTTTTTCTTTTGTTTCAGGTCCCGTGGTTGCCATTGCATGGCATCCAATTCCGTCGCGCGGGTGGTGATGGATGGCAGTACCAGATGCTGGCAAGACGAGTGTTGACGGAACTGAAGCTTTGAGGTTGCATAAATGTGCCCCCAATCTCTCGTCACCTCTCTAAAATGTTCAATGTCTGTTCTGTTCTGTTCTGTTCATGCCACGCTTAGTTTCACTCTCACTCTCACTCACTCACATACGCCATGAAGGATGACCTACACGACCATGCTTTTATCCCTACTCTGCTGCACCTCCCTCTTTTTTTCTTTTATCATAACCTCCGCCTTTCCTTTTTTTCCTCTTTTATTGCTCACCATGTCCTCACGACGTCCTCCGATTATTATTGACTTAGACGGCCCCTCTTTTTTTTCTTTTTTTCTTATCCCGCCGCAGGTCGTGTGCATGCTTCCGTCCCCATCTGGTATCTAAATTTCTTTTTTTTTCGTAGCGGCTTTGACAAGGATTGTATGATTCGTTTCTGTTATTACTTATGATCAGGTTTTTTTGGAGGGTATTTCTGCAACATCGTGTCGCACATCTCAACCGACAGGGCATATCACCAAATCAAAATCAAAACTTGCATTTAGGTCTTTTAAAAAGTACATTGGAGCAGGCTACACTTGTACCTGAGGCTTTGTAGTGGCTATGATTAACAAGTTTGAAGTTACTGCTAGGTACAGCAAACGTCAAATTAAATGAGTGGCTCTAATTCACATGCTGGTTTCACGTGATGCGCTCGTGACTCCTTGTTAACCGTGGCTCTGTAGAGTAAACGTCCATCATGATTGCATGATCAAAATGATAAGATAGATGCTCAACTGTTGCTCAACTGTCGGTCACGGTACTACGTCCACGTTCGTACACAACTTAACGCCGTCATGCATAGCTGTCGCGAGACTGCAGTAAGGACAACACGTTTCAGCCTTCAGCCTTCAGCCACATCCTCATAATTAATCGATCCCCTTCACCCTGACATGTCCAGTTTGTTGTCTCGCACCACTCGCTTCAAGTCGGATGTTTTTACGTGGCTCCGCCGATGTGCAACAAGTCGTGAGTCATACGGTATCGCCATCATCCTTATTCCGTGCACCAATCGGTCCAAATCCAACAGTGCTCACAAGTATCAGACCAAATTCTCCTAATGATATACTCAACGATGACATCCTTCTCAACATATTTAGTATCTATCAACTCGATGTCATGGACGGAGACGAGGATGAGAATGCCTGGTTGACACGCAGGTGGGACCGCCAACGTTGGTGGTACAAGCTGGCACACGTCTCCAGACAGTGGCGATACCTCATTCTTACGTCACCAGTTCAACTGAATATCCATCTACTTTGCACCTATGGTGTGCCTGTAGCAGACATGCTAGCACATTCACCCCCCCTGCTACCACTCACTGTTTTTTACAACGATTTTGATCGCCAGATGACGACCGAAGATGAAGAGGGTGCACTGCTCGCGCTCTCGCATCGCCGTCGTATGCGTCGTATTGCCCTCTGGATGCCAGCCTCAAACTTGGGAAAATTTATCACTGACATTAATGAAGAATTTCCGATCTTGGAGCGTATGTGTATTGGGTCTCAAGCTGAAGGTTCTACAGGGCTGGCCATTTCTGGAACGGTCCAAGCTCCTAATCTACGCCACTTTTGGACTGCTTCACTCGGATTTCCTTTACTCACAAATGCCGCGGGCCTTGTCAATCTCGAGCTTATAGACATCCCAGCATCCGCCTACTTCCCTCCTGCTTATATTCTCAGTCAGATTCTACTCATGCCCCGATTGAGGATTCTCAAGATTCATTTTCACTCTCCTCTTCCAATCCGTGACGTCGAACGCCAATTATGGAATAACCCGATCGCGACTGAACCCCTTCGTCACCTTCACCTCCTTTCATTTCGAGGCGTCAACGCTTACCTTGAAGCACTTCTTTCGGAAATCAGCGCCCCAGTCCTTAGCATACTCGATATCCAGTTTTTCAATCAGGCCGTACCCTTCAACATTCCACGGCTCTTGCAGTTCACTGAGTCATCAGAGAACCTCCGCTTTAGCGATGTAGAGCTCGCTTGCAAAGGGGATTCCGTTACGTTAATAGCGGATCCTGATCGGAGTCGTCCCTTGTGCGTACAAGTTATGTGCAGACGCCTCGAATGGCAGGTTTCGTGCGTAGTCGAAATCCTTGGTGCACTTTTACCCATACTTTCTGCGGTGGAGAAACTCACGCTCAGCTATGTGGAGGACGTTCAATCGTCGGAGTCTCCCAATGAAGTCGACAGAACAGAATGGCGCGAGCTTTTCAGACCATTCAGTAATGTGAAGACACTTTGCGTGTCAACCATCCTCGCGGGAGAACTCTCTCATTCTCTTTGTTCGGAGGGTGGAGAAATGCCTCTGGAAGTCCTTCCAAATCTTCTGGAGCTTCAATGTTTTGGTGGAAGCAGTGTCGTAGAGGCATTTTCTCCATTCATCATTGAACGAAAGACAGCGGGCCACCCTGTGAGGCTGGTACGTGATCCTTACTCAACTCGTAGCGACTCTATCTGATTCGTCCTGGACATTCTACGAGAAGCGCTCCAAGATCATTGAACCCCAGAAGCGCTCCGAGAGCATTGAACCTCAGAAACCCTCCGAGAGCATTGAACTTCAGAAACCCTCCAGCGCCACATTCGACAGATCGTCATTTATCAAGTATATGACAGCGATTGGGAGGGCGTACCGAAGACAGGCCATGGAACTAATCTCCGCTTACCGGCATTTCTCCCAAACCCCAGATCAGAGCTACGAGTCAGATATCGAGTTGAAAAGGTAATCGGTTTACATAACGTGCTTTCTTTCACCCAGTTCTAAATAATGGGCCTCTTCAAAGAGCGTCGGCCGCTGTTGACAAGGCGTTGAGCAGTGCCGCTGACGCAAAAGGTCAGAAATCCAAGAATGCTGACGAGATGTTTCAACACGCGACTAGCCTCTTGTGCGACTATGAATGGAGGAGCCGTTTCAGGGACCTGAATGACGAAGAGTATAAAAGGAGTGAGATGACGCTCCTCAAAAGGATGGAGGAAGCGAGATCGAAGGACAAGCCATTCTCGGCGAGGAATTTATTGAAGCTGATAGCGAGGAAGGTAAGGCTGGTACCTATTGCACCCACACAGTTACATACAGATCCCCAGCCAAGTGATGATGAATGGTCGGAACCAACAAGGGATGTCAAGTTCTTTCTCTGTAGTTCCCCTGCCGACAGGCATCCCATCGTTGTCTACCGTGAGCGCTGGGTACTGGTCTTCGTTGTTTCTCAAATCTGATGTATGTCTCAGAGGTCCTCAGTGCGAAATCGGACTTGCGTGAAATTCTTTGGAACTTCAGCCGTCTCCCCCGCTACGACGACAGACGTCTTACCCTCGGACAAAATCCTCACTTCTACAGAGATCTTCCTACCTCACCGGAAGCATATAACAGTACATTCCAAGCCGACCCGATTGAGGATTTTCACAATGTGAATCGAGTCTGCGTGCTCACCGATAAGCCAGGCCGTGTATACCTTCAAGGTAATCCTGCTACACCACGAAGCGACCGTGTTTTCAGCAATATCTGGGTACCAAACTATACTCTTATTTTCAAAGGTTTGTTGCGCCTGGCCTTTGTTTTGCTCTTTGTTGTCACGTCTTCTCAGACAGTTGCGGAAAGCTCGAAGGTGAAAGACATGTTGAGGCAATCGTTAATGCCACAGCCAAGATCTGGTATCGCAAAGAGCAACCATTACCTAGGTTAATGGAATCAGTGGTCAACCACCCCGCCACGAGGAATATCCCACTCTGGAAGCTGGCGATTTACCGAACGATGGAATTTCAAAATATCGATATCCTTATTAGCACAAGATCTCAACCACCTTCGGGTGGTTGGGTATGTCCTGATATATTTGTCATCCTCCTCACTCTGACCCTGGCACAGACGTTGTATACCCCAAACCCCTCCAGTCCAAGTTCATCACGCTCCAGACTCCCCCAGCAACCATCGATGGATCCACAACACTCTCTACTGGCTCAGCCCGCACATGGCCCAGAGCAGTAAAATACCACAAGATCGCCTCACGCCATTCGTTCGTCACCGCATATGGGTATGACATCAAGACAGAGCCTGGATGCGACCACGTCCTGAAGACAGGTGTTTGGAAGGGAAATACATAGGACTTGAATGCTGTGAGATGGTTATTAACCACGTGACGCTTTCCGTTTCCGAGTTATTAAGCATAGAAGTGCGGGGAATGTATGAGTTGAGGTTGAAAGGGAGGATCTGTGAGGTCAATCTTTCGAGATTGCAAGTGACGCAACCTTGAGTAGGGCTTTTGTGCGCTGGGGAGAATGGAATGGTGCGAGAAACAAGAAGACACTCGCCGAAGGTTGTCACGTTTCATGCATTGGTAGACTCGTGGATTGACCGTCGGGCTGAAGAACGGGGCTCTACTGGTAGCAGATCCAGACGACGCGGTGGCATGAATAGGTGTAGCATAGCCCATGCTCCTACACTCATGGACGAATCCGAGTTAAAGGGAACGTGTTGCATTTTGTTCCTAGCTGCAGGCTTCGAGCGATTTACATCAGACCCCAAATATGATTATGCAAATGTTTGCGCACTAACCCCCAAGTTTGAAGCTTTTGAAGGGCGAGATAGACCACATGTCAGGGTGGAGGAAATCGATGCGGTAAAGAGCCGTTGCTTGAAATGCTGTGACTAGGGCACGTGTATTATCGGCGAGTTGTTTTTTAAGAGCTTGCATGAGCTCACTTGAGATTGTACAACTGAAAAAAAAGGTTTTGTTCGGGGTTCCTGATTCACCTTGGATGCTGTATAATGCCGTCCTGGTATGGCTTAAATATTCTGAATCTGCTTCTCCAAAATTTTTGTAACGGTACTGCTCGTGGGTCTTTTCGGCCGCTGGGGAAGAAGCGCCTGGAGCGTGCCCGTGCAGACAATTTCGGAGATCGGTTATTGCCAAAAAGCCATAAGGCCATAACACTACTCTATTTAGATTACATTATGCGCGTTCTACTCGGGCGGAGTCTCGAGGTCTCGAGGACACCACGATGCTGCCACCGTTTTTACCTTCGCTTTGATCAGAGCATGCATGACCAAGAGCATGACGGCGATGATGAGATTCGAACCGTTATCGGAAGCATCGTCCCGGTTCGTCCGATGTTATGCGGCGTTCGCCCGAATATGGCTGAGGCCTTATTTCACTGCTACTTCCCCTTTTCCCTTCTTCGTATGGAGTAAACACGCGGTATACAAAGACATCATCCAAATTCCACCACACTTAGGCAGCAGGTCTTACCAATGTGTTACAACATTGTCCCGCGAGTCAAAATTAGTTAGTCAAGTTTGACTCTGTTTGAAGACTGTCAGCGTCTGCCAGCTGTTTTCCACGTTACACGTACGCTGCCGGTGCGTGGTTCACTGGCACCAGATCTACGGAGTATTATAGCTGATGTACGTCTTCTTATTGCGCCCAAGTTTTCGACGCCTTTTCTGGCTAGTCCTCTGGAGCTGTAGATACTCCGTGAAAGCCCCGTCTACATGTTCACACAAAGTCATCTCCTTGCGGAACGAGTCTCTACCAGGTAGAGCTTCTGAGCAATGACGTCACCGCGAAGCCCGAAATGTGAAAAGAAAAAAAAAAGGATGCCTGCGGCCGCATGTCTGAGGCCAGGCGCCAAGCCCACCTTCGCCGCATTAGCCCCGACCACGCAGCCGGGCGATGTGAGCTCGCTGTAGTTACGTATAACTAGAACATTTGTCTCTAATCACTAGCATCAAATCATGCAATGTGTTTCCCAACTTGACTTTCGCAATGAATCGTCAGATCTGCTGCTAGCATCAACTTGAAGGCGCCATTCTTGGATCTGATAAATAAGACTATCAGATTCAGTTAACGACCTCAACTCCCACAAGGATCATCAAAGCACTCTTCACACTACTAACTTCACTCCACGTGTTGTCCATCAAGGTCCTGCTTAGGACCGCAGCGCCTGCAATCTCGATCAATGGGCGTTCTCCATCCCTCGGCACTTTGAATGTACCGTTCACAGACCTGCGGCCGCAGAGAGAACGAAGTGAGCAGTGCCGATCGACAATGATCCAAAGATCTGGGGGCAGAATGGCAAGCACAAGGCCAGGTCGACTCGTTATTATACAGTAATTACCATTTGTAAAAACGTATTCCGGATCCTCTCGAACCAGTTCATCTTCCGCGCTCGCGCAGCTGAGGTTGTGGTACGTCCTGCACCTGCTGTGATGGAGAGGTGTCAAGGAATTGGGAGTCAATTTTGCGGCACCCCAGCTTACGGGCCGGAATTTGTAACCTCGGGCAGTGAAGCGACGATTTTACTCGGACAGGGTGAGAAACCTCGTGCCATTAATCGGGTAAGAACGAAGACGACTGTAAGGCATCCCTACTCACATTTGCACGGGGGTGAGGGTAATTATATGCACCCAATCCTCAGTCCTTGCTTTGAAGCCAAAAAAAAGGTTACAGAATTTGGACACCACGATCACCAGAGGAATGGCACAGGCAAAAGAACGGCAAGCGATCTTTAAGACTTTTTAATCGACTTGGAGAAAGGCGAGGAGCAAATGTAAGGCTACGTTATGCCTTTACGCTTTACATTAACGCCAAGCCCCAGATTTCCGGGGATTTGATCCGAGAACCTATGGGGCGGCTTAAATTTGTCTTGTTAAGGGCTCTTCCACGAGAACCACTCACGTCACCCTCACCCCGGATGCACTGATTTCCTGTATTGGAGGAATTTCTCCTTGGTCCATTCCAAAGCGTCGAATGTCGATCTTGTTTCTTGCTTCCCTGCTTTAGTCGCAGATTGCAGGGCCTCTTCTACAGCCAACACCGTTCTAGATGGCCTTTAGAGGTGTTGCCAAAATAGGGATACGGAAACTCACACGTTGAATATCGCATAATGTTATTTTTCCTGTGAAAACGCCCCTGAGAAGATATTCAGGAGTTCTATGGCCTGTTGTTGATACGGCCTGCCAGTGTTATTCGTCATGGGGGGGTAGGTACGTCCGAACCTCTGAGTAACATTTTGTCGCTCATGTGGTTAGTAACTGGACTGCCTCGGTTTTGAAGCGTGTGAAACCCCGAGCAACGGATCGAGTCGGGCCTGTGCATAGAATTGCAATGCAGTGATGCCAATTATATGCATAGACTGAAAATGGCCGAGCACACCGATCCGATCAGTGGGAGGGAGTCAATGGGGGCAGAGTGACTCGGACGAGGCGGGTTCAAGTCAGAAGTTAGAAGTCTTTTAGGACTCCCCCCGCTCATATTCCCCAGGGTCGCCACTTGACTCAAAAATCGAGCAGTCGCGAAGATCATATTTTCAAAGAAACTTGTACAGTAAGGAACATAAGAGGACCGAGGCGAAGCTGGGGGGGAGAGACTGGGAGAGATAACTCGATAAGAAAGGGAATAAAGCGCGTACTGACACAAACATCACGTATTATAGACACGTTGATTTGACAAAAGCAGTCATAATGGGCCTTGACACGCCTCTAAAACCAAGGAGCCAATAATATCCAATAGGGTAACGATTTCATGCGGGATTGGCAGAAGTTATATGATGGTTTTACCTCTACTCTGGATGGTAAGTGTCAGGGAAGGATGTCACATGGGGGAAAACATTTATAGCTGGATTATAGCCCATTATCGGACGTTCCGTCATTCGGCTCCGTGCTTGGTAGAAAAACAGAGGTCCCCTGAGGCAGCGTGAGAGAAACAGCCATGGTTGAGGTGGAAGAAAGCAGCCCAGGAGAAGCGGCCACATGGTCAATCCAGAGTGCAGCAGAGGCTGAGGACGACTGGGTGTTTTCAGGAAGGGTCTCGCTCGCAACTGGGCCCGATGATGATGATGATTGAATGTCAGGGACTCGGACAACTCCGAGATCTGCGTTATTATGCGGACCGGAGTTATTGTTGCCAGTAAATGGCGGGGCGCAGGATGGGGTGAATATCGACGCTGCCATTGCGGGATGAGGGTCAGACTCTGAATTGGAAGTATGGAGCGTGTCAGTGGGACCTTGTGTCATCAAGTTGAGTGAAGTAGCAGCGGGGTGACTGGTTTCAACATTGACGGGAGGAGAGCGGCGGGAGGAGGAGGACTCCATGGTTGGGGGAGCATCTGAGTCAAGAACGTCATGCGGCGATGATTCTCCAGCAAAATGTACGCGTCTATGATCTTCGATCGATGCGGGGAATGATGACACGGCGGGCTCGGTGGAAGGGTTCAGACAGTTGGTGATCGTATGACCCGGAATATTGCACGATGGGTACGAGCGGCTATAATCATTTGTGGAAGCATCGAAGGGGGTCGGGGCAGCATCGGTGCCTTGATGTAAAGCGTCATAAAGATGCCGAATAGGTCGGAGAATATAAACGAAAATGTGATAAGACCGACGATTGCGGCGCGCTTCTTGAGTGATTTCGTTCCACAAGGCGCAGAAGTCGTGCTGCAATCCAGGGAGAGTATTTTCAATGTCAAATTTGGAAATGAGACGCAGGATGGCCGTCATTTCTGAGATATTATCCCCCAGATTCAAGCGGACGAGCGACCGAGTGATGTGGATGAAGTTGGCAAGTAAAACGGTGTCACCATTTGCAAGGTAATTTCGAAACACCTCTTCTTGTACACCTAGTTGATCCTTGGCTAGTGCCTTCCAACGCTCATCGCGTTCCGACACGCTTGCAACGACGCCAGCAATTATCCCTTGAGAACATAAACCAGGAACTTGGTCACCATGGGTACTCCTCAGAGATTGCCAAATATCAACAGATCGCAACAGATCTACTCCGTAACCAAAAACGCTCTCGAGGGTGTATATGGTTGTATGGGAGAGACGTGCTGCATCAATAGCCTTCGCGCAGATGATGACCCGCTTTTTCTTGTCTTCCTCCAAGAACAAACTGGATGACAAGGTACGGCAAATGAATCCGTAAAATGTTTCTGCCAATGGCTTGTCAAATTTGGTGAACGTGCGTTCGAGGTCACGTGCGCGGACAGCGTGCGAGCTACAGAAACCAGGGATGGATTCGAAGAACTGCTCAAGTTCCTTATCTTCTTCCAGAGAATGAAGCGTCCATGTTAGGATATGATTGTTGATCGCCACCGACAATTCCGAGCCAGATGCTTGGACAATCTTTGTTAGGCCCTGAAAGTGTAGATATATTTCGAGGTACCGTCCCTGAGAAAGAAGGTAACGAATTCGGCGAATTGCAAAAAGGGTGGAATTAAAGAAGAGCCACGCTGACGAAGAAAGTGGTGAATGATAGGGGCTATCGTGCCAGAAGATTGGCATCAATGTGACGCATCCGTATACACCTCCAGCAAGCCCAACCCACCAAACAACTGCACTGAAAACAGTATGATTGATGTTAAACAGATAAATAACTAATCCGGTGAAGAAAAGGAACAATGACAGGTGAAGCAGAGCGGGCAGTGCTTCAACAGACCAAGGAAGGTGAAACTTTTCTACGCCATTAGCAAAGAATGCACGGACTGATGCTCGCTTGTGTGGGCTGTATCGTGGCGGTTGAGTGATTGTGAGGTATCGACGTGCCCATTGCTGTAACATCGTCGCCAGTAGGGCAGATGTCAGACTGATCACCAAACTGAGGAACCAGAGTGAGTTGACCAAGACGGCAGAATTCGGAGGTGAGAAGACGGGTGGTTGAACTGGAGTGGCAAGAATCGATGCACGAGATATGTTTGGGTCGGCGAGAAGTTGATAGATGTTCCCGAGGTAGAAAGAAGGGGTATCCTGTGGATTCGGTTTTAGGTCTTGGACGGAAACAGTAAGCAATGAGGCGAGTGCGGCGGAGAATAAACCCGTCTACGATATTTATGTTGGTCACTGGGCTCCAGCATAGAGTCGATATATGGGCTCACGAAGATAAGAATGCCGTCAGCATCCTTTTGCCAGCGATTGGTCATTTTTTCATCTTCTCCTTCAGTCATCTTAATGTACATATGGAAGAGGGGCCCTGAGCTATCTGAAAAGTTGGCCTGCCCCTGCGAGGATTGACCTTGCTCTGGCTGGACATCACGGTAGCTGGCTGAAAGGGAGAATGAACTTGATGACGATAATGTAGGCTGACGAATGACATACTGGTCTCCATTCTCAGTTCAGGTAGATTTTCTCTGTTGGTGGCTTCCGGGGTAACAGGTCGGGACATCAGTAGGAACGGAGCGTAAGTCGAGGGGAATACATGTACAGCCACATAGGATCAACTTGATGACAAACGTCGACAAACAAGCTGACCATCCCTGACATGTTTGGCCATCGGAACGACCACCGCGGTGGCAGGACGCGTCTCTCGGGGCCAACGTAGAATACGCAGCTGAACGTTGTTGATGTAAACATCGTGATGTAATGTAAATACAGGCTACTGAGTGAAGGTAAGAACGCGTCGACGAGCGCTTCGTCAGCAGAGGTACGTGACCGCGATCAAAGGGTGACCTTGATGCTGACTCTCTGTCGTAGAGGATAACATGGACACGGAATTGGAAAAGGTTCACATTGATTCTCTCAAGGTCCGGTGGACCGACAAGCTGTCCCGAGTCTTCCTTACGGACAGCCATCTTCACATCATTGTTACACCCCTCCCTGGTGGGTGCAAGTTCAATCATTGCCTGCGCTTGTATCATTGACGAAATCTTTTTTTACTTCTACCCTCTCACATGTGGACTCATTTCATCCTCAATCATCGATCATATCCACAACTGACCAACCTCTCTTGTCTTTATCTCGTATCTTTGCTCCCCGATATTCATACTCCATCGTAACAACGTTCTACCGCACCCCACGACTCTGTCCTTGTACTTTCCTCCTCCACAGCCGCACCGCAAGCGTAGTGTTGCGGGAACTTCAAGTTGGAAGTCTCTTGATCGGCGGGGCGAGTGTTCGAGAAGCGGTGGGGGTGATCGCTCTAGCGGCAAGCGGACGAGCATCTTGGGAAGCTTTGGATCTCCACGACCATCGACGGATATGGATTGTAGCTCCGAAAGGACAGGAGCGGGAGAGGAAGCATCCGGGGTAGCCGTTGCACGAGAAAACGGAGTCACCGCAACCATCAGTTGCGGGCATACCCAGTTCAAATACTTCAGGCGACGAGGAGGAAGCCACCGCTACACCGACGCCGACGCGGAGAGTCAGACTCAGAGCCAGACCCACAGTCGGGCGTCCCATAGTCCAACGCTATCACTGCATCGACGTGCAGCAACGGTCCTCGCTCCGCAGAGCCACGCGAAGCGGCACGAGCGTCGCAGCAGCACAGGCGGTGCGCTGCTGTCCAGCGTTGGTGGTACGCTCGGGCGCCACCGGCGGCCGTCGACTAGTTATGGGACACGTCCATCGACCAGTTATGGCACTCCTACTACCACTACCACCCCGGGACGGCCGTCGACCAGTCACGGTCACGGTACTGTGGGGCGGCAGGGTACGAGTGAGCGACCGTTCTCGCAGGCTGGGGAGGAGGCGCGGTTTGAAGACGAAGGGTGAACGGTGCTGGGCACGAGTTGACAGATGGAGAGGATGAGCATGGTGCGAATGCGGCTGATAAGGACTTTAAGCCGGTGTTCCTCAAGGGTCTGTTCAGGTACGTGTGCATTCATCTGTGTCTTATACCTTCCTCATCATCTGCGTTCTCTTAGTGTGGCGACGACGTCGAGCAAGCCTCCGGCGGTGCTCAAGGCGGACATTCGGCGCGTATTGGACCGCATGCAGGCGCAATACAGGGAAACCAAGACCGGTTTCGACTGCATACATCTACCTTCGATCGACATCTCATCGCTGCAGGACCCGCACGGGTTGACCACGATGACGGGGAGCTCTCCGAGGAGACATCGCAAGCAGGGCTCGGGGGGCTCCGGAGATTCTGGAGGCACGACGGGGCGGATCGTTCGCAAGGCCTCAAAACTCTCCTTTGCCGTCGGCCGCAAGGACAAGGACAAGGATCGCGATCGCATCGAGACGAGCGTAAATGGAAGTACACACAAGGAGAAGGAAAAGAGGAGAGAGAGAGAAGGACCCAGTACAGCATCAGACGGCGGAGCCACCGCCGGACCCACGACATTAAACGCTGGACAGAGCAGTGGCTCCTCTTCCTTTTTCAACGTCTCATCATCGAACGCGCCGACTACCACGACCACGACCACTGCGCAACCAGGAGATGATCACTCTAAATTGGCCACGTTGCATGCAGAGGATTCCCCACGTCGCTCGAATTCCCCTGCGAGAGGCAAAAATTTGCCACCGATCCCGCGCGATATCGGCGCGACGCCAACGCAGGCGACGCCACAAGGTCAGGCGCTTCCGACTGGAGAAGTGGACCGCGAGGTGCTCGAGAGCGTCGGGCAGAATACGCTCTCGGTCAGGTTTGAGATTAACATTGTCAAGGTTAGTTTCCCCTTTCCGCTTTTTTTTGTTCGTTTTGATGTGACTTTTTTTTTTGGTTTCAGGTCCCATGGTTGCAATTGCATGGCATCCAATTCCGTCGCGCGGGTGGTGATGGATGGCAGTACCAGATGCTGGCAAGACGAGTGCTGACGGAACTGAAGCTTTGAGGATGCCCACAATCTCTCGTCACCTCTCTAAAACGTTCAATGTCTGTTCTGTTCTGTTCATGCCACGCCTAGTTTCTCTCTCACTCTCACTCACACATACGCCATGAAGGATGACCTACACGACCATGCTTTTATCCCTACTCTACTGCACCTCCCTCTTTTTTTCTTTTATCATAACCTCCGCCTTTCCTTTTTTTTTCCTCTTTTATTGCTCACCATGTCCTCACGACGTCCTCCGATTATTATTGACTTAGACGGCCCCTCTTTTTTTTTTCTTTTTTTCTTATCCCGCCGCAGGTCGTGTGCATGCTTCCGTCCCCATCTGGTATCTAAATTTCTTTTTTTTTTTCGTAGCGGCTTTGACAAGGATTGTATGATTCGTTTCTGTTATTACTTATGATCAGGTTTTTTTGGAGGGTATTTCTGCAACATCGTGTCACACAACGATCCAAAATCAAAATCCAAAAATCCAAAAGTTATTTGGCTTTCACGTGCTGATTTCACGTGACACGCTCGTGACTCCTTGTAAACGCCCCTAATGGCCATTTGTAATGATCAAATTGTGCTATGTCCACATTCGTGCACAACTCAACGCCGTCATGAATAGCTGACGCAAGACTGCAGTAAGGACAGCCTTCTCATAGCTAATCGATCCCCCTCACCCTGACATGTCCAGTCAGTTTTCTCGCACCACTCGCTTCAAGTCGGATGTTTTTACGTGGCTCCGCCGAGGTGCAACAAGTCGTGAGTCATACAGTATCGCCATCATCCTTATTCCGTGTATTAATCGGTCCAATCTGTGAATTCAACAGAGCCCACAAGCATCAGACCACATTCCCCTATTGATACACTCAACGATGTTTCCCCTATTGGTATACTCAATGATGACGTCCTTCTCAACATATTTCGTATCTATCAACTCGACGTCAGGGACGAGGAAGAGGATGAGAATGCCCGGTTGCAACGCAGATGGGACCGCCAACGTTGGTGGTACAAGCTGGCACACGTTTCCAGACAGTGGCGATACCTCATCCTTTCGTCACCGGCTCAACTGAATATCCATCTGCTTTGCACCTATGGTATACCTGTAGCAGACATGCTAACACAATCACCTCCCCATCTTCCACTCACTGTCTTCTACAACGAAGTTGATCGCAAGATGACGGCAGAAGACGAAGAGGGTGCACTGCTCGCGCTCTCGCATCGTCATCGCGTCCGTCGTATTGCCCTCTGGATGCCAGCCTCAAACTTGGGGAAATTTATCACTGACATTAATGAAGAATTCCCGATCCTGGAACGCATGTGTATTGGGTGTCAAGCTGAAGGTTCTACAGGGCTGGTCCTTTCTGGAACGGTCCAAGCTCCTAATCTACGCCACTTTTGGACTGCTTCACTTGGATTTCCTTTACTCACACATGCCGCGGGCCTCGTCAATCTCGAGCTTATAGATATCCCAGCATCCGCCTACTTCCCCCCTGCTTGTATCCTCAATCAGATTCTACTCATGCCCCAACTGAGGATTCTCAAGATTCATTTTCATTCTCCTCCTCCAAACCGTGATGTCGAAAGCCAATTATCGAGTAGCCTGATCGCGACTCAACCCCTTCTTCACCTTCACCTCCTGTCATTTCGAGGCGTTAACTCTTACCTTGAAGACGTTCTTGCGGGGATCAGCGCCCCAGTCCTTAGCATACTCGATATCCAATTTTTCAATCAGGCCGTACCATTCAACATTCCACGACTCTTGCAGTTCACTGAGTCATCAGAGAACCTCCGCTTTAGCGCTGTAGAGCTCGCTTGCGAAGAAGATTCCATTACGTTGATAGCGGACCCTGATTGTAACCTACCCTTGTGCGTCCAGGTTATGTGTAGACGCCTTGATTGGCAGGTATCGTGCGCAGTCGAGATCCTTGATGCACTTTTACCCATCCTTTCTGTGGTGGAGAAACTCACGGTCAACCGTGTGGAGGACAATCAATCGTCGGACTCTCCCAATGAACTCGACAGAACACAATGGCGCGACCTTTTTAGGCCATTCAGTAATGTGAAGACGCTTTGTGTGTCAACCGTCCTGGTGGGAGGACTCTCTCGTTCTCTATGTTCTGAGGGTGGAGAAAAGCCTCTGGAAGTCCTTCCAAAGCTGCTGGAACTTCGATATTCTGGTGGAAGTAGTCTCGTTGAGGCATTTTCTTCATTCATAATTGAACGAGAAGCAGTGGGGCACCCTGTGCGCATGGTACGTGATCCTTACTCAACTCCTAGCCTGGGCATGTCTGTTGCTGGGGACGAGTTGACGGATGGAGGGGACGAGTTGACGGATGGAGAGGACGAGCGTGCTGGTAATGACTTTCAGCCAATGTCCCTCAAGGGTCTGTTCAGGTAAGTCTGCATTCAGGTGTGCCTTGTACCTTTCTCATCATGTGCGTTCTCTCTCTTAGTGTGGCAACGACGTCGAGAAAGCCTCCGGCGGTGCTCAGGGCGGACATTCGGCGCGTATTGGACCGCATGCAGGTGCAATACAGGGAAACCAAGACCGGTTTCGACTGCATACATCTACCTTCGATCGATATCTCATCGCTGCAGGATCCGCACGGGACGACCACGATGACGGGGAGCTTCCCGAGGAGACATCACACGCAGGTCTTGGAGGGCTCCGAATATCCGACGACATGGTCCGCTCGCAAGGTGTCAATACTCTCCTTTGCCATCCACAGCAAGGACAAGGAAAGCGCCGGACATAGCAGTGGCTCCTCTTCCTTTTTCAACGTCTCATCATCGAACGCGCTCACTACCACGACCATGAACACTGCCCAACCAGGAGACGATCACTCTCATTTTGCCACGTTGCATACAGAGGGTTCCCCACGTCGCTCGAATTCCCCTGCGAGAGGCAAAAATTTGCCACCGATCCCGCAAGGCCAGGCGTTCGAGAGCGTCGGGCAGAATAAGCTCTCGGTCAGGTTTGAGATTAACATTGTCAAGGTTAGTTTTCCCCTTCCACTGGATCAGCTCTTTTTGTTCGTTTTGATGTGACCTTTTTTTTTTGGTATTTCAGGTCCCGCTGTTGCCATTGCATGGCGTCCAGTTCCGTCGCGCGGGTGGTGATGGATGGCAGTACCAGATGCTGGCAAGACGAGTGTTGACGGAACTGAAGCTCTGAGAATGCATGAATGTGCCCACAATTTCTCGTCACCTCTCCAAAACGTTCAATGTCTGTTCTGTTCTGTTCTCGCCACGCCTCATTTCACACACACACACACACACACACACACACACACACACACACACGCAATGAAAGATGACCTACACGACCATGCTTTTATCCCTACCCTGCTGCACGTCCCCCTTTTTTTTTCTTTTATCATAACCTTCGCTTTTCCTTCCCCCCCCTTTATTTCTCACCATGTCCTCACGACGTCCTCCGATTATTATTGACTTAGACGGCCCCTCCCTTTTTTTGATTTCTTTTTTCTTATCCCGCCGCAGGTCGTGTGCATGCTTCCGTCCCCATCTGGTATCTAAATATTTTTTTTCGTAGCGGCTCTGGCAGCGATTGTATGATTCGTTGAAACTTATGATCAGGTGTTTTTGGAGGCAACACAGTATTGCATGTCGCAACCGGCAGGGCACATCATCAAATCAAAATCAAAACTTGCGTTTAGGTCTTTCATAAAGTACATTGGAGCAGACATTGGAGCAGCTTTATGGTGGCTATGACTAACAAGCAAACGACAAATTAAATGAGTGATTCATGTGGTTTGCGAAGTGCAAAATAAATGGTCGGGATTCGGGAGTCACCTCCGTGTGGAGTGGCCGACTTCGGGCCCGGATCTGGGTGTAGATCAGGTGGAGGCCAAAGTTTGAGTCCGCAGCTGAGAGCCACGGCTGCGTCGTGTCACAGTTGTCCGGGGGTTTGGACCGAGGTAACATTGGGTGCATCGGGGGCCATAGCCTGAGGCCTCATTGGGCTCGGGAATGAAGCAGGGTCTCGAACTCTCGATGGGGTTGTGCACCTGTAGCTACATGAGTCATGCGCTCAGATAGAAGGTTTAACGACGTCTTGACCTCTGCCATGACATCCGCCAAGGATACCGATGGCTCGGAACAGGTGTGAGTGGGGCCACAGGTAGTGCTGCCAGCACATCAGCAGGTGTGAGGGTGGCTGGGACTGCTGAGGGAGCCCTGGGTGAAGCCATGGATAGGGCCACACTGCATGGTGATGCTTCAGTCATGGGGGTGGCATCTGGGGCTGAGGCCACCAACCTCATCAAAAATAATAAGCTTGCAGCTGCCTCCAGACTACATGGTCAAGCCTCAGGGCCTCATTTGGAATGAGGCCCTGAGGCTTGACCATATGGTCTGGAGGCAGCTGCAAGCTTATCATTTTGTCTATGGGCCTGTCAGGACAACCCACCAGAAGGTGGCAATGACAACGGGTGTTGTGCAAGGAGGAATTGCATGTAGTGGGCCCTTGCTTGAGTTGGGCCTGGAATCTGCCTGCTTTTTGCGTTCTACTGGTCGATTCATGTAGTATTCTTCACAATCCAACCTTTGTCTGTGCTTCCTCCTCCTTTTGGATCTGGGTGAACCAGGGTTGCAATGAATCGCGGTGCTGCCACTATTTTTACTTTCGTTATGATCGGAGCAAGCATGACGGCAATGACGCGTGCCATGAGATTCGAACCATTATCGGGCATCGTCCCGGTTCGTCCGACGTTACGCCCAAATAACTGGCAACTGAGGCCTTATTTCACTGGTGCTTACACATTTCTTCTCGGTGTGGAGTCCAAACGCGGTATACAACGATGTCATTCAACCCACCACCTTTTTGTCCTATGTGTATAAAATTGGAGGGCGCAACCGCCCGAACGATCATCCAGAATCGCATCTTTATTGAATTCATATTCACGCGCCCATTGTTCTCTCTCATTTCCCTTGGAATTCCACCCCACTTTGGCAGCAGGTCTTACCAGTGTGTCGCGACGATGTCCCACAAGTCAAAATTTGCTAGTGAAGCTAGTGAAATTTGACTCTGGTTGAGGACTGTCTGCCAGCTGTTTTCCACGTTACATGTACGCTGCGTTGGTCCGCTGGCACCAGATATGTGATTACGGAGTAATCTGGCTGATGTACGTCTTCTCGTTGCGCACAAAGTTTTCGAAGCCCTTTCTGGCTGGTCCTCTGGAGCTGTAGATACTCCGTGAAAGCCCCGGCTACATGTTCACATAAAGTCATCTCCTCGCGGAACGAGTCAGAGTTTCTGAGAAATAACGTCACCGCGAAGCCCGAAATTTGAAAAGAAAACTCTGCCTGCAGCCGCATGTCTGAGGCCAAGCGCCACGTTCGCCGCATTGGCCCCGACCACGCAGCCGAGCGACGTGAGCTCGCCGTAGCTAGAACATTTGTCTCTAATCACCTAGTCATGCAATGTGTTTCCCAACTTCACTTTCGCAATGGATCTTCAGATCTGCTGCTACCACCAGCTTGGAGGCGCCATTCTTGGATCTGATAGATAAGACTATCAGATCCAGTGAACGGCCTCAACTCCCACTGGCACAAGGATTATCAAAACACTCTTCAAACTATCAATTTTACTCCACGTGTTGCCCCACAAGGTCCTGTTTAGGGCCGCAGCGCACGCAATCTCGGCTAACGACTCGGAGCGTCCCTCATCGTCGTAAACATCTGGCACCTTGAGACATACTGAATGCACCACTCCCATACCGGCGGCGAGAACGAAGTAGTGACGATCGGCTGGAGTGAAGAATGACAGCCATCAGACCAGGTCTGCTCGTTTTATCATTTGTAAAAACCTCAAATGCCTCTAAAAATAGTCCATTTTCCGGGCATGCTGCAGTGGCGCTGAGATCGTGGCACGTCCTGCATTCGCTGTAATGGAGGGGTGTCACCTGAATTAGGAGTCGGGAATTCCAGCTAGGGACGTCAACTTGGGCTGTGAAGCGACGAATGATGCCCTGCTGAATATATCATTTCGTAGACAGAATCGTATGTACAGGGGGCCGAAACAATAAAGCAGAAACAAGGTCACGATCGAGACACGGGAAAAAGCACAGGATAGTAAGCCCGAGCGATTCCTGGTTCACTGGATGGCTCCGTGGATGCTCGGACCTGTGAACACTGGCACTTGCCTCGTGAACGGTACGTATGGAACGCTATTCTAGGAGTGCAGCGCACACACAAAGTTATTGTGAATTTAGAGCCTTGCAATCAGAACACTGAGAGTAAAAGAACTTATCGGCCCAGCAATATGGACATTTCTTTGGGGGTCGAGGCTTTCGTGCCTTGGGCGGCTTTGTGCTCTCCGGTGCCTTCGGCTCTGTGTTCTCCGGTGCCTTCGACCTTGTGGTCGCTGCTAGTGTGGATGGTGGAATGGGACGTTGTATCGGGGAAGTCAGGCCTGCCGAGCTCGGACTGGTGTTGGTGGGGGAATACAATGTCTACGGCGTCGTCAGCACGAACAGGTCAAAGGACATACTACCTCCATCACGACGTACCCAACGGTCTGGACTTTTAGGAGGTTTCGTGCTAATGCGTAGATGATGGTCATCCCGCTTTCGGCGAACTAGCTCTCTCCAGGACCATGAGAAGGCTGTGCCAGTGGTAGGTGCCGTATTGATAGGATGTGGATTCGTAACACTCGTTGGGCTAATGCCATACACTGAGAGTAGCGGCGAAAGGTTTTCACAATACCAGATGTCGGCTGTGCTTTCGATACATTCTCCAACGATATCTTCACCTTCAAGCTTTCCGGAGGCGTCTGATAGTAAGTCGGTCGTGAGTGGCAAAAAAATCAAGAAAAGGCAAAGGACAAGAGGGGAACCTTTGAAAATGATGGCATTGTCCGGTACCCAAGTATTGCCGAAGACGCGTAACCTTTTTGGTGTTTCAAGGTACACATGGCCCGGCTTATCACGAAGAACGTAGATCTTTTTCACGTCTTGCCAGTGAAAATCATGAATCGGGTCGGTCCGGAATTTCCTCCCATATGCCTCCGGTGAAGTGGGGAGCTCTTTGTAGAAGTGAGGGTTTTGCTGGAGAGTAACACGCTCCTCGTCCTTGAAACAGCCAAAGTTCCAAAAGATTTCTTTCAAGTTCGATCCCTCACAGAGCGCCTCTAGAACTTTCATCAGATTACAGTAACGATGACGACGTCGTGACGAGTCAGCACTCACGAGAGACAACAATATCCTTGTCCGTACTAATCAAGGACTCCTGGAGAAAGAACTTGACAGTATACGTCGTTTTGTTTTGGTCTTTCCATTCATCATCATTTGTCTTGGTATCTGCATTAGTATGGGGTAAGACAACGCTG
The DNA here is from genome assembly GCA_003313945.1 of Lactifluus pinguis. Lineage (NCBI taxonomy): Eukaryota > Fungi > Basidiomycota > Agaricomycetes > Russulales > Russulaceae > Lactifluus > Lactifluus pinguis. The sequence continues at coordinate 20,048 of QLPA01000423.1, forward strand.
GCAGCCTCACTTTCGAGTGGAAAAATGTTTTCATCTTAGATAAGATCGTCGACTTTTTTGACTTCGCTTCATCCATCCTTTTGAGAAACGTCTTATCCCGCTTCTTATACTCTGTGATGTCCTCATCTTTGAAAAGATATTTCCTTTCATATTCGCCCAACAACTTGGTCGCAAATTCCAGTTTTTTATCAGCGTCATCGGATGAGGTTTGCCCTTTTGTCTTAACAATGTTGTTCAATGCCTCGTCAAGGGTTGCTAACGCACTTTCAAAAAAAAGAAAACTCGTCAGAACCGGGCGATAGAAAGAACGCTTAGTACCCAAACTGATTACATTGACAGAGCGTTATCCGATTCGTAGCTTTGCTCCTGGGCTTCGACCCAAAGTCGGGATTCAGTGATCATTACATGTACCTGGTTTCGGTATGCGCTGCCGACATTCTTCACATATTTGAGGAACGCATATTTATCGAATTCTGCAGTCATGTCGAATGGCAGTCGGTGAGGACATCAAGTGGCAACAGCGTCTAATGGTCGGGTAACGGGGATGATTTCCCGCCTAACCGCAGAATAAATAGGACAGTCCAGTCCAGAATTACTCAGCTGACTAGGGCAGACGCGCTGCCTGTCCATCGTGAGACCGACGACTGATGCATTTGATGATGGTGCCCTTTTTACCGTAGCGCCCAGCAGCTTATTGTATTAGGTTCAAGTTCGAACCGAACCGAACCATCTGAGAACCGCCCACGTTCCTTTGCCACGTCTGTGTTCGAACAACCCATTCTTGTTCGGAGGTACCCGCTTAGTATTACGGTCCAAGTGGTTGCAGTAACTCACACTGCTGGCGCCGCTTCTGTCACTGCGCGGATTTCAAAGGGGTACATGTCCTGCATCCACGGCCATTCAAGCATTCTGATTGACAAGGGCAAGAGTATTCTCACGGTACAGCAAAGTACAACTCACAGCTGACCTCGGGATTCTCGCGAAGCTCTCCGGCGTCTTTACACTGGTAATTCACCTCGCAGGGTACAAATTGGCCAAATCACTGCGGTCCGCACTTGGTGGATTCCTAGTGTAGTGCTGGGATGTGCCCAGTTTGCAAAAGACTTCAAAGTTCGAGCAGGCCTCTAACATATATCATGCCGAAAAAACACCAGAGGTATAACAAGTATGTGGCGGACTTGATTTCTCTTTGAAAACCTGAGAGCGGATGACGGACACGTCGGTCCGGATAGTATGAGATTCACCAGGCCTGGCAACTGAAGCGGGCAGTAAACCAGAAGCCCTGTTCGATGCAGCACAGGAAGCTGGAGACACGGAACATTTCTTCCTATCATGGCCACGGACTGGGCAGAGACACCGAACGAGGCGGCCATTGATGGCCGCTGTTGACGAAACAGAAATCTCAGGTGCATGGCGAAGAACACGTTAGCTCTTGCTGACGATTCGCCCATTTATCAAGTCGGAAATGGGGGGGGAGGGTGTCAAACAACGTCCCCAGGCTTAATCATGACGGAAAGCGACGTCATCGAAGCTGAAGATTCATACACCGTATCACTGTACCGGGAGAATACGTACAACTATCCTTTGGCTTAGACGCAAAGGGCCCCGAACTTCACGGTATAGCGCAGGCCAAAATAGAGTATCGACGAATTCCGGACTCGTCCATGAATTGAGGAGTCTCCACTATCCTGTTTGACAAGGAGAGCATGGCCCGGGTAATGCTGGAGGAGCTTGCTACTTCTCGTGCACGATATCGCGCTTACTGGCGCTTCTGGTTACCTTAAAAGGCCAAAGACGAGGCTAAAATGCTGAAAGTAGGCCTTCCTGTTCGAGTACTCACAGAGTAGGCCAAAGGTGAAGCTGATAAATTAGAACTCAGCAAGTCCCTTCCCACATGAGGTTATGCAGCGAGTCCGCGTAGGCCCGAATTGACGATGGCCCGGGGATGTGGCCCTAGTCTTTAGCGCGGAGAGTGTAGGGATGTGACTTGGGGAGATGGGTATAACGTGGGAAAATGTGTCAAAGAACATGCTGTAAACACGTTTTTGAGCTTATCACGGCGTTGCTTATTGAGAACTTCCGGCGGTACAGTGATTGTAGGTGTCATGACCCACCTCGTTTGCAAAAACCTTAATAACCTCTTGAGATCAAGGGATCGGCATTTCCGCATATCGTCGGCGCAACGCATGAAATTTCCTATGAACATATACCTTGCACCCCCAGAGGCGGTAAGATAAGACGGCGGCCGGGGCGGAACCAATAAACGACGGAAGTGGAGCATCAGGCAACTCATGTATGTCGGATTTAGGTATTAGTCGTTTATACCAACTGTTGTTCGGAGGCTCAACCGGGTTCAAGTTGACCCTGGTCGAAGGCAACACATCTACACCTACTAGTTGTTCAGCGAACGATCCTGGCATTAGGAGAAGAGGTGGTAGCTTGGACTCCGATGCCCTTGGCTAGCCCAAGACAGGCACAGTTCTCGTGGATGGTATTGGTGTTCCAACAACGTCGATCGACCTATTCTGTTGGTTCTGAGGGAACGGAGACTTCGACCCCTGTGAGTTTGAACGAGGTGACAACTTTGGCGGAGCGGTTGATTGAGGACCAGGGTCAGTAGAAGATAACGACTCAGAGCATGGTGATGGAGGCACATGTGGCTGTGACTATATGCTGTTGTGGGCCGAGAGGACACTTTCCGCGGCCCCTGGGGAGATAAGAATGTGTCATGTGAATGAGACAACTGGAATGAAGATCCCGTCGTGACGGGAATAGGGCTCGGTGAAGTGGTAGCAATTGGCCGAGAACTGGATATATGTGTGCGTTGATTTGCAGGTGCAGTGGTCGATGAGTTGAGAGGCGTCTGAGTTTGGGAAGCACCTAGGGCACATGTGTGATGTTTTGGTGAGATCCTCAACTCGGGCGTGAGCCAGTGGCGAGGATGGTACGGGTACCAGCAACCACTCCTTGGAAGTGCCCGGCGCAGGTGGTAGATGAGAAATCTTCCCCTCGGTCAGACTGACGTTCGCGGGGTGGATAATTCGAAGCGCACCTGGGCCACCGTGACTACTGGTTGAACCACACGGATTCTCACACTCATATTCACGTTGAGCGGACTCAACGCCTCGCGGAGACCAACTGCTTCCAATCTGGGATATCTGAACGAATCTAATGGTCCTGGTTTTCGTGGAGCCGGTAGCTCCAGCGGGTCATGTAGGTCCTTCCCAACAATTTCTTCACTCCTAGCGCCTAATCCGTGGAAAGTCACGTGACAGGACTTAATCCATGACTTCCTTTTGGGCCTCCATACGTTGCCAAATATACGGCTTCCCCTTTCCACCTCTAAATCAATGCGACCTGGCCTGTCAATAAGAACGTAGGAGAATTCTTGGAAAATACAGCCTTATATGCGTAAGCATAAGTTGGCAACCTCGTATAGAAGTGGGGATTCTGCCGTAAAGTGACCCGCCTGTTGTCTTCATATCGAGTAGAGTTCCAGATTATCTCGGACACCTTTGGGTTGACTGGAAGCATCTCTGTAGTTTGAGTAAGAATGAAGACAACTGCAAGGCATCCCTACTCACGTTGCACGGGGGTGACGGTGACGGGGTGAAGGTGATTATATGCATCCAATACTCAGTCCTTGTTTTGAAGCCAAAAAAGGGTTACCGGATTTGAACACCAGGGTCACCAGAGGAATAGCACAGGCAGAAGAAAACGACAAGCGATCTTTGAGACTTTTTAATCGACGTAGAGAAAGGGGAGGGGCAAATGTAAGGCTACGTTATGCCTTTACGCTTTACATTAACGCCAAGTTCCAAATTTCCAGGGATTTGTTCCGAGAACCTACGAGGCGGCTTAAATTTGTGTTGTTAAGGGCTCTTCCAGACCCGGAACGAGAACCACTCACGTCGCCCTCATCCCGGATGCACTGATTTCCTGTATTGGAGAAATGTCTCCTTGGTCCGTTCAAAAGCGTCGGATGCCGATCTTGCTTCTCGCTTTGCTTTAGTCGCAGATTGAAGGGCCTCTTCTACAGCCAACGCCGGCCTTTAGAGGTGTTTCCAAAACAGGGATACGGAAACTCACACGTTGAATATCGCATAATGTTGTTTTTCCTGTGAAAACGCCTCTGCGAGAAGGCGGCAGAGCTCTATGGCCTGTCGTTGATACGCCCTGCCAGTGTTCTTGACATACTTGATGAAAGAAAGGGCGTCAAATTGTACATGTTCTGCTACGTTGATCCGGGAGGGATCACGCGTTGGTAGTCGTCGGAGCGGGAGTGTTAGGATTCGCGGATCAGAAATACGACAGAAAAGTATGACTGACCTTGCCTTCCCCTAGAACACGAGTAGACCAGTGCTAACGCCTGCATGCCGCGCACCGTCGAAGGATTAGATGTCAGAGGAAGCGTTTGATGGCCA
>QLPA01000425.1:0-21437 GCA_003313945.1 Lactifluus pinguis
ACTACAGGGAGTCCATCATAAATTTCGTCGTGAGAGGGTTGGGCCAGAGAAAACATATCACTGAAGACTGGCGAGGATGTCGCTAGTATTAGCTTGTGGACGCGGAAGTGGACAGAGTCGGATGATTGTAGTATAACATCCGTTTCGCGCAAGTTCAGGCTAACCGACTCGGATGTAGGCAAGGCTTCGCCTATTGACGTGATGTGATTTTGGAAGTGCGTCTCGTTCGCGACGAGCATGAGCTCCGATTCTACCTAAAAACCGTTCAGCGCCTTGATAAAGAAAGCCTGATTCATCGACACCCACTCTCCTGAAGCTGTTATGGACGACAGCTGTCAATGCGTCATGTACCGTCTCACTAGAGATCGATGCACATGAGAGACAACTGCTCGATGACGTGGTCGTTAGGGAAGCATGGCGCGTCAGGGACATGTGAAACTTGGTGAGGTCAAAGAAGGAGGGTGCGTTCCTGACGGACTCGATGAAGTCATCAAGCCAGCTTGGAATGCCGAAAGAGCTGAGCTTTATGCAATGTAAATCCTTCAGTCTTCCGCATGCGCCAGTCATTCTGAATCCAAGGAAGTCCATAGCAATAAAATTGAAGTGCCGAAATGAGAGTGGAGCGAAAAACGAGTGGCGGAATCAAAGATGAAGAGAGATCGCACAAGATAAGGAGGAAACGAAAGTGGGCAAGTTATAACTGCCCTGCAACACTGCGCATTTGAAGTATTTATCTAGCGTCCATGGTAATTAGTAACCTAGCTACTGATCGCATCACTAAAGCAATTATTAGTGAAAATGAACACGAGTAAGTCGAAACGAGCCGAAACGCCCTCGGGGCGTCAACCGGGCGCGCTTGATCCGGAAGTCGAGATTGTGGCCTCGCGATAATATCGGCAAGGCCCCATAACTATATAGAACTAATTAAAAAAGGTTCACATAGGTCAGGATCACAAAGGGGTATAGTAATAATGGCTCAGGCGATCGCTCCCAACGGGGAGTCCAAGTTGGCGTTGAGTGGATATGGATGGACGACCACCAGATACTTTGGTTCGTTACCCGATGGCGGCGGCGACATGTCACGTCGAGGCATTTTCCAGCTTCAGCACTACTAGTGAGGATAATACGAACAGTAAGCGGTTGTGGAGTCACTTGTCAGATGAAAAGATGTTGGCGAGGACTGCGCCAGAGCAGGCAATTTAAGAATACGAAATAAATCAAAGGCCATGCTGCGGAGCGTGTTGCGCGAGTTATTCACGATACCCTTTAGGGGTGTACGTAGAGCCTGAATGATTGAGTAAAAGCAAAGTTGCGCAGTTGACCACATGAGGCTTCTCAAAAAAAGCGCCTCGTAATGTCTGGGCGCCAACATCTAAAGTCGGCGATTCCCACGAGGCGGCCTTCTCGAAATTCCGTCGCAGCCAACTTTTTTTATCAATACACCACAGAATATTTCCGCAGTCAACTTCTTCATAACACAAACCCACTAACGGCCTCGACCAACCCATCCGTAGCTTTCGAGATCGCGACCCACTCGGGCAAGAACATGCGCGCCTCCTGGAGCGCCGGTATATGCGCCCCATCTAGCCCATCGTTCCACATACACGATACCCGTCCCGTGATCCCCTCTCCTTGCGATTCTGCGGCGCTTTCGTCATCAACGTCCAGTTCGACTTCGAAACGCGAACCCCAAGTACGTGACCAGAGCGTCAGCAGGTGAATTTCCACCCCTTGGGGCACCTCGAACGTGCTCCAAGCTACATCCGCGCTACTCTCCATTCCCTCGCCCGAGCTCGATCCTTGTCGTGTCCGAGCACGGTATCGCCGTATAGCGTGGCTGTCCACGTATATTCTACACGAGCGCGTCTCGACGCCTTCAATCTCGACGCGAAGTGAGACAGGCCCGAGGCGCGTAGCATTCGCAACCAGCCATACGCCCTTGTCCTCGCCAGCGATAGGGATCCACGGATAGAGAGCTGGCGGGAGATCCCATGTACAGGTCGTTATGCCAGCCTGCAGCTTGCCTGCCTCACACGGTACGTTGCTGTCTTTGAAGTCGGCATCACGCCACGATGATGGCAGGGTGGTCGCGAGTCGCGAGCCGTAGCCCTCGATAACGTGTATTTGCGCGACGGCCCGCGTTATTCGCGGATGCGGGATTGTCGCAGTCAAATTTGTGAGTTCGACCTCGTGGGCAAAGTACACTTTGAGCCGGGCGTCTGGTGTGAAGGGGGGCGCAAACCAGGCATATATCGTAGAGGTGATGAAGATGCAGAACGCGACAACGGTAAGAGCACGGTGAATTTTATGTAAGAAGGGCGCTGATGGAAGGACGATAAGGAACGCGAGGATTGAGATAGGCGCATATACTATTAAAAGCAGTGTCGATCAAGACCCGAAGACTCTAAGATAGCAGGAGGTCCCACATACCTAATCCAACTGAACCGCCATCTGGGATGGTTTGGGGCATAGCGCCAATCCAGATGGTGAATAATGTAGAGAGATTCACCACTGGTGCCACCGCTGAGAACAGAAATTGGATGATCCACAAGAAAGGCGCTTCATCTTTGATCCTCTCGTCTAGAACCAACGAATCAGTTGGGCGGTCGCTCTCCTGAAGTAAAGGCATGGTCTCGGAGTCTTCAATCTCCTCTTGACGAAGTTCCGCTGTATCCACTTGTCTGCTGATACCCCACAAGCGACGCTCAAACAAGACTGGTGTCACCGCTACAAGTAAGGATCCGTTCCAGAGCGGAATCCAGGAAAATCCTGCTATGCCGACTCGTCTTGTCAGGATCGATGAGCCGACGAGGAGAGCCCAGGTGAGCACGTAAAGTTCGATCAGAATGACAATTCGCTGCTTTCTAGCTGGAATGGGACGTAGACGTTGGGCGCCTTGAAGAGGAATGGCCAGGGACAAATAAGCCAATGTGAACGCGGCAATCGAAGTGGCTACGGGATGGGCGTGGACGGTCTACGCCGGGGTCAGTACTGCGGTTATTCACAGACAGAGAAAGCTACAGACGTTGGGATTCAGCTTCAAAAAGCCAACCACGAGCCCTACTTGGGCACCGGTACCCAGAATAAGGGCCAGAAAGAACCGGCCATATCCTCGAAGGCTGATGTGCGCAATCGCGTTTGTAAAGGTAGTCCCGGTGATGGCTGCCGTCTGAGAAGAAGACGCAGGGGTGCCGAGAGAAAGGCGAGGAACAAATTCGAGGAGTCGTTGGGCGACAGTGAGGAAGCCGAGGATTATGCCTATAGCAACAAGGACTGTCTCGACTACTAGCAACGTGCGGAAGCGGAAGGCGACAAGATACTCCCCGAATACTGGGTATATGCGTGAGTTTAATTTCACCAATGATGGACTAAAATCATCCTACGTTCAAAATAGACAGCCTTCTCTTTTTCATCAACTGCGCCACTTTTAGATTGGCTATTGAGGATGCTGTTGCCCACCGTGCGAAGCAGCTCCATCAAAGACCACAAGGATCTCCGTGCACCGGCACCGTCGTATCCCATTCCACGGATCGAGTCATCCATGGTATGATATTGCGAACGCGCGTGATAAAATGCAATATCTGCGCCTTGCATACCACCTCCGGGGCCTTGATATCCGTGACTACTGGCATTTGCAGTCACATTGTCGCCTTTCAAGAGAAAATGACTCGGGATTCGAGGAGCAGAGTAGACGGAATAATCTGTGTCTGAGCGGATGACGCCCCGGTCCCAGGCATCTTGCGAGATTGCATCTGCATGTATATGCGATGCAGCACGGAAATCTTTCAGGACATCGTATGATGTAGTCCGAAAGAGGAAAGGTCGACTGGAAAAGTCTCAGATAGGGGGGGTAAGCGAGAGACACGGTTATGGTGCATACCCGCCAGATCCTGCGCCGTCAAAGTTGAGGAAAGTTGATGTCAAATTCGACCAAGGATGGTACAGGAATCTGAAAAGACGATATATATCAAAATTCGGTGGGTGGATGGAAAGCAACGCACGCATGAGCGCCATGAAGACCATCCTCTTCACCATTGTTGATGTTGAACACTGCTGTCCGCCTTGGGCGGTTGTTGGATAGAAAGGTAACCATTTGTATCAGCGCTGCGACACTCATGCCGTTGTCGGTCGCTCCAGGAGCTGTGGAGACAGAATCGAAGTGGGCCGAGAAGAGTACGCCGTCATCTGTTGATAAAGCTCCTTTTTATTTTGACACAGTTTCCAATGAGTGAAGAGACTCACTGTTGGTCATGTTGTCGGTACCGTCGACTTTGACGAGAATGTTCATTCCTTGAAAGTATACGGCTCTCGAACCATCCAAGAACAGAGCATTCGTATTGATATCATTGTCGACGTGAATGAAATCACGCTCTCTCTTTGTATACTGTAGTCTTCCAAGTACGAAATTGCGTACGTAGTCATTTTGACGGGAGTTATAAGGGTGAGGGAGGTCTGCGATCTATTGGGGAAGGTTACGATTTAAATATGAGACTGAAATGTAAGGAAAACGATATTGCTTGAGTGACTTAATTGGTACAGGTCTCTGTAGGCACGCCTAACGTTCATGCCCAGCTCATTTTGTTTTTGAAGGGTGGGGAGAGAGGGGCCATACTGAGTTATATAGAGGGATGTGAATATGGCCAAATAGAAGAAGGACACAAATGCGGTCGCAGAACCAGTGCGAAAAGAAAAAAAAGACATGTTGGCCGCGGGTAGTAGAGCGCTTTGTAAAAATCAATTTATCAATTTCCTCCTCTTTCCCCCCTTAGCTAGCTACTGATCTCAGGCTGTCCAACAAGCTCTGGTGACACGTTGTGGCGTCAGTGTCATGGGTAATTTAGTAGTACCCGGTATCAACATCTCACGGACAACAAACTTAATTTTTTGCCCAATCTTTAGCTCTACGTTACAGATACGCACACACTTTTTATTGCTGTCACCAGGGGGCCAAGATGAAGTCGAGATAGTGATCCGAGTCCCGGATCCCGCGGATATGGCGGTCCGGGCATATTCGGATCAGCACACAACGTTACCACTTAGTTATCTCACAGGGATTCATCAAGGGGACTACCTGCATAGGATAACGTGGAATAGATACTGGGAAGACATCTCAAAAATGCCGGTGAACATGATAATAGTTGTTAGAACATTTTAGCGCTTTGGGGGGAGATGCTGGATGCCGAGGGGCCGAAAGGCGGAGAGGAATGACCGCGGGAGGTCAGAGGAGCCCGCCACCGTCACCGGCTCCCTGAGTGGTACTGGACGCGTTCCAACTTTGTTTCGACTTTATATCTCGATTAGTATCTACGAAGATAGTTACTATGGACTCCAGCTTAAGTACAATCCACTTGACCTTACATGGGTCGTTAAGCGTCGCTAAGCTCGATCATATCCTGGCCACGTCGTTCCGAAAGCACAAATCACGTGGATATTTATCCTTGTTTACACGATGGTCAACATTCCTGATGCCTCCTCCTGCTCCTGCTCCTCCCCGCCTGCCCGTGCTGTTGCTGCCGCCATACCATCGCCCTCAAGTTTGTCATCACCCCAACGCCTCCCTGACGCCACCTCTGCTGTTACACCGCCTTCCCCTTGCCGCTGCCACTGCCGTTGTTTCTAAGCACGGTCCTGGGTCAGTCGCAATTTTTTTCTTTTGATACCTCTGACTGACCTTTGTAATTCCTTAATTCCTCGCGTCCACCCACTGGCACTGAGGGTGGTCCACGGTGTCACGCTGCCTGCACCAACGTCTCCTGCACCCTCCTCCTTCTTCATGCGTTATCATGCCGCCCATCCCAACCGGGGCCATGTCCCTTACCATCCTGACCTAGCCCTTGGCCCCTGGACAGGGGAGAATGAAAAAAAAAAAGTCTTTGAGATTCGTGAGTGAGATGGCGCGTGTGGACACGATCACCTTTGAGCGGGTCTTTCCATTTCAATTCAAAGTAAAATGAAATATGTTGGGGACCATCCGAGCCACACACGGCTGTGACATACCTCAAAGGTCTTCGATTGCATTTGTGAAGGCTGACGAAGCGTCGCTACTCCCTCCCTACATTCCCTGTCCGAACTCACCCGTGCGTATCACGGCTTGTTGTACATCGTGTTGTACATAAAATGGTCTCCAGTTGTTCCAATTTGACCCACCTGGCTGTTCTCAAAAGCGTCTCACAACCCGTTCTCTCATCTCGTTTGCCGTACATGCCACTCTAAGATTGAGTGCGGACACGGATAAGGTGGGATGTTGCCGACACACTGGCACCTTCAGGAGGCAAAGCGGAAATGCCGTGAGAGATGAAGAGAGGGCGTAGAAAAGCCGCGATGAAGGGGGGAGTTTGTCACAGCGACGGAACTGGTTGACCTTGAGGACCTAATGAATAGTAAAAGCTCGAGGAGTCTTGAGATTCTTTAATAGAAACTCGTCATGAGAGAAGAGAGCAGCGACGAGGAATGTGTCAGGAGACAAGATCGCGTAAGGAAAGATGGACTCGGAGAGATTATTATACGATGAGACAGAAAGAAGAGACTTGAAGCAAACGAGATACTTTCGAGGACAGGGGGATGTGGCGATATCTTCGCTGCTTCTCCAAGTACATTTCGCAGGTCTATCAAATATATACACCAGAACCAGGCAATGTCTAAATAAGAAGACGAATTGAGAACGGGTATAAAACATCAGACAAAAATCTAATTAGTAAAGTGTCATCGGAAGTGGGACAAAGAAACGGGGAGAAAGAGTGTAAAGAGTAAAAGGGCATTGAAATCAAAAGCCGATAAAGATTAACAAACTTCGAAGTTGCGTGCACCCTCAGGTGGCTTCATGGGATGCTCGCGTTCACTTCGAAAAGAGTTGGTCCGTCGGACTAAGCCTTGAAGGTTTGGGCACGACGCGGGACACAGCACGCAGCCCGAGATGATGCCGTGGCCCTTTCATCGAGATGAGAAGGGCGAGGCGATGAACCACGAGCTTTTGGAGCAACCGAAGGTCACGGCGAGAGTAGGACGGGAATGCGCCTATGTGGCATACAGAACGAGGTTTCGAGGCCAACCGTGACCGCGTAGCTGACCTTATATCGCTTATAGCAAAATATTTCCTTGGCGATTTTCTAGTGGTGCTTCCCCCATGATTGCAGAAACCATCGGCACCATCAAATTCTCACATCCAACCACTTTCTTGGCAGTTCGGAAATGCTGTGCCTCCTTCCGAAGCGTCGCTTCGTAGTTTTCGTCAAACACAACGTGTAGATCATGATCAGGCGCCTTCTCCAAGTTGACAAAAGTGGACACTGCGCAAACAAAGTTAGTGAACGCCGGAATTTGATCCGCCAGCCTCGGCAGCTTTGGCTTGAACAACGCCTTCCAGCGATTAGCTGACCCGGGTTGGGCCTCCCAGTATGATATTATCTTGAGCTCTATCTTGGTCGGCGCCCAGTGATCCATGCAGAACATCCCTGATGGGGAGCGATCATCCTTGAACTTTGCTACCGGAACATGGCCAAAGTCTTCAATGTTTGGGACATATTTCCAAGACCCACCGCCAACAAAAGAATACGTTTGGTCAAGCAGGTAGGCCCGACGGGCCTTGGAAGTGAGGAAATTGTGAGAGATATCCCAGCGCCCGACCGTCTCTTCCGCACCCCGCCCCTTGCCATTTGTGAACCCAGCCATTAGAGTTGGTCCATTCGGGGCTACGAAACCTGCTCCTATGTTTATGGAAGAGCCTTTGTTTGCAGTCTTTTTCTTTGAGTCGCCACCAGAAAAGATACCATCAGGAGTGGCCTCTACTAGCGTAATTGCTTCGGTTGAACATCCGGCGATGTAGACCTCGGCTAGTGACAACATATATGCTGCTTGGCCAGCACACTCGGCCCCAGAGGATACGGTAACCTCAGATATATCGACTCCTATCTTTGGGCCAGGCCAATGAGTTGGGTCGGCATCGAACTACGTCTAAAGGTGAGTTCCTCCCATGACGTCATCTGCATATTCAACATGATGAGCTTACCGTGATCACAGCTTTTACAAGTGTTGTGACGTCATGACAGATTGTGCCTCCGGCTTCAATTGACAGCATTGACTTGAAAGTAATATGAAATCTAGGATCAGAGGGGCTGTCGCCTCCACTGGGCTTTCCTGGGTCGTCATCATCATCACCCCCTTCATCATTGCCACCTTCCCCACCTCCTCCCGCATCTGACCGGTCTTCTCTGGATTTCCCCTTTCCATGAGTGTCACTGTTACCACCCTCATCGCTTCCAGGGCATCCTCCGCCACTTGAACTTAGACTTTCACCATTGTTGGCGGCCCTCACTTTGAAACCACCAAGTGAAGACAAGTGAGGGTAGCCAGAGGCAAGCGGGTCGACAGGTAGGTGGTAGACGCGTTCTTGGGTACAAACCACACCGGGAAATGGTGTAAAAATAGGCGCAAATGTCCCTGATATAACTTGGTCATTGAGCGTAGGAAGATCTCCATTGAGGGAGAGGTATATCTCTTCGATGAGTAGGCCCTCATGTAATGCGACTGGATTGAAGCCAACCTGAAGGATGTACTCCCCACTGAAACCAATGTTGGAAAATGCAGCCTGGAGTGGTGCTTCCATGCGCAGGGCGTGACTGTAAGCCTCGTTTGCTGTGGTGTAAGGAGTCGCTCCTTTGTCAACATGCCAGCTGCTCTCTCTTTGTGTGTCATCTTTAGGAACTGAAGCAGACGTGTCTCCCTCTGTTGACCCCGTCGAATCTTGACCGTTCTCATCAGCGCTGACAGAGACGATCTGGTTCCTATTTGGCGTGGATATTGTAGCGACTGATGGAATCGAATCAAATTTGAGACGCTTGTCTGCAGTGCAGGATTATAAGTACGGATAGACTCGTACGACGAAAGGAACGTACATGGAGATGGTGGAAGACCCGGAGATGCAGGTCCGCGGTCCTCTTTCTCTATAACATTCTTCAAAGTCGACGGGACGTCTTGAGCCTGGTTGAGCTTGGCTGGTGACCGAGGGCTCCCTTTTCGTGCAAGGCAACTCTTACGGTGAGCATCCCATGGGATAGTGCAATAGGTAGAATTTGGGCGAAGCCGGATCCACTTTTCACAAGATCCACAAAAGACACGGTAAGGTTCCAAATGAACAATGTAAGGGTCTGAACGAAGGTATTGGATACGTTCGTCTTCTGTACGCTTGGCCCTTCGGCGCTTTGAGGGAAGGCCGGCAGAAACGGTCACAGTAGAAGGGCCGGTGGGTGGTGCATGCGATTGAGGGGGTTCGAGAGGAGACATAGAGGAGGGAGCTGAGCTGAGGGATGAGTAGAATAAGTGAATATGAATGGGAAGGAGTGGAGGGGGCGGGGGGAAGTGATGTTACCATCCGACTTTGTGTGCATCCCAATGCTTGGTGGTAAAGGTTCCGGTATTCTCATCTCTGTAGGAAACAGGTTTTCCACAAGACTCGCAGGTGACGCATCCAGCCTCAAAGTCCTTGGAGGATGATGGGGTACCATCCTGTGTGTCATCAGGTTCCTCCGAAGTCTTACGTTTGATGGGTAACCTATGAACAGGTCAAGGGAGAGGAAATTGAAGACTGAAAGAGGGACTTACATGGAGGGTGGAGAGGAAGAGTCGGTGGGAGATGAAGGGGGAGTCTGGCTATGAGAACATCAAGGGTCAGTCGGGGGTGGGGTTGGGTGGAGCAAGGGAGATAATTATTACATGTAACGTAAGAGTGAGTTCATTTTCGTCGTCGTCGTCCTAATCGACAGCCCAAGTGTCCTACAACGTCTCCCCCCGTCTCACACACGTGATCTCAGGTTTTCGGGCCAGATGGGGCCGGTACTATATTGGATCAGTCCATCGTCAGGATCACTCAGTCGTCACTTTTTTTATTTTTTGAACAACTCAACAAATACTCACTCAATCACCACCAAATTTTAAATACATACTCTAGACAAATGCTATTATGTTTACCATACATTTTTTGTTCACGCAAGTAAGGTAGAGGGAAGGTAAAATTTAGGGCTAAAGTCACGCGTGATTCCCCATGCCGGTAGGACGGCATGTCGGAGTTCAATTATTGAGCGTCTATTGAGCAAGCCAGTTGGCAGCGCTGACACTGCATCAGACTGGCGCAACTGATACTGCATGCCCCCTCATCGCCACCACCGTAGCTGCAATGACCCAAATTATGAGAGCAAATTACAACTTGGTCTTGAAGGCCTGCACAGCAGAAAATACGCGAATATTACTCAAGCTGCAAAGGTTGTAGGGGTAAGTCAGTCCTGTACTTTGTGATGCAAGTGAGAATCCCCGATTCTTGGGCCTTTTTAGTTCACGCCGACCGAATCGTCACACACCACACGCTCCGAGTCAAGCCTTGACACCCACATCCCAAATTCCCCCGATACCTGGACCGTCTTCACTGCCTCCACAACATGTGATGCCGCCTGGCCCTCCAAGTCAAGTTATCTTACCTCCCCAATACCCCCCTTCAAGTTATCAGTATCCTGGGCCCGGGCCTGCTCCTCACTATCCCGGGCTCGCTCCTCACTATCCTGGTCACTATTATTACACTTATTCAAGTAATACATATGGTCATTCGTTGCAGTAGTAGTAAATTCAATACAATTTAGACTTTTCTCATTTGAGCGCGCACACC
This sequence comes from Lactifluus pinguis, assembly GCA_003313945.1. Lineage (NCBI taxonomy): Eukaryota > Fungi > Basidiomycota > Agaricomycetes > Russulales > Russulaceae > Lactifluus > Lactifluus pinguis. The sequence goes on from QLPA01000425.1 coordinate 10,652, forward strand.
TTCACCTCACCCTGGCCCCTGCAATAGCGGACTTTGAATCAAGTTGGGCTAAGCTGTTTGGCCCGTGTGTGACATTGTGTGACTTGACGACTGAGTGATCCTGACGATGGACTGATCCAATATAGTATTACTTCATCATCAGCAACTTCAAGCCATCCAGAACAGATTGTGGGATCACCTTGGCCTTTCCTTTGTCTAGAGTGCTGGAAAACGAGAAAGGCGGAGTCGTGCGTGTTTCTGTTGACGAGGGATGAACAAATTTCTTGCCAAATGTTTGGGCCCGAAATGTCTTCGGGGTTGTTGGGCGCAATGGCATGGTTTGTACATCGAGAATTCAACACCCCGTTGAATCCACGTGGTAGCCGCTTGTGATCATCCAACGATGAAACGAAAAGCCGAGAAAGTACAGCTACTGTCCTTGATTCTTATTAGGGAATGTGCTATGTGTGCCGAAAGGATGCTTCATGAAGTTGATTCGGACAGGACTCAACACGGAATATCGAATCAGCCGGGAAGAGACTTATTATTAGGACAGCTTCTTGAGGGCACGAGCCCCGCGGACCGGTTGGCACGAAGTCGGAGAAAGCGGCATCGTATGATTCATTGGTCTCCCTGAACAACAGTCCAGGTCAATGAATTTCAGAGTGACGTTGTCTCTACCGTTCATGCCAATGAGCGCGCAGACACTGGCACTGCATTCGGAGGATTGAATGTGAGCAGTCCAATTAACTGGGAAGCGGACCTTGACCGGGATATGAAGGAAATAGTAGTCAGGTGCGAGTCAGCCTCGAGCCTCATTTCGGCGACAACAGAAGCAGCTATTACCTGAGGCCGGAGTACTGAGTGCTTGTTGTTGCTAGCGTGTCGATATCGTGCTTCCTGGACTCCCTGCTATGAACTGATTGGCCTGCTTTCTTGTACGTTACTGTACCGAATGACCCCCAGTGAATGAGTCTCAATAAAGCTTGATCGATGGACGATAATGTGATAGAGCGAGACGGTTGGGAGTCTGTCCTCCTCGTCAATTTCATCATCATGTTAACGTGCTTGTGCCACGCGGCACACGCTTCACAGGTTTTCTGGCAGACTACAGACTAGGCCTAAAAACTAAAAACTCTATTTGATACGATCTGTCTCCCTTCAGGAGTGACAAGCACAGCACGGCCTCAATGATTGGGCCCCTCCACATCACGTCTTTTTTCCCCAGTCGAATCCCACGAGATCTTGTTGGGTCAGATCAACCGTCTAAGGCAAAACCCGTCATCTCGGTGCATTTGTGTCTCTGTATATGCGAAGTGGGATATCGTAGAATCTTTTTCCGCATCTTTTTTTGCCGACGCCACTCGCCCGAGGCCTAGACAGTCGTACGTCGCTTGCCAGAATACGCTTTTGCTCTTTGCTTTGTGTACGTTTCTACCCAGAGTCAGACTCGCTTGTACAGGACCGCTGAAGTAAGTATTTGAAAGGGGTGAGGACACACCGCCTTTCGCTAAACCTTTGTGTGGAATTTTCGGGGTGGAATGTTGAAGCCCTCAAAGGGCCTTTCACTTCAACTACACGGAGAACACGAGACGATACAATCGCAGTCGGCTAAAGGCCTCTCGGCTGCGTGGCAGGGCTGACCAACAACAGCATGATCAAAGCTGATTGGGCGTCTTGGCCCCAAGACGACCTCATTATGATGGCAACTGTGGACGCAGGCTCGTGAATGGGGCGCTGCCTTGGAAGCGCCAGAACCTCATAAAAGACCAGGGCCCGCTTTTTCCCTCCACAAAGGTTCACCGCTCTGTACCTACATCCACGACACGGAAATGTCTCTTACCATGGCTTCTTCCCACATCATGACACCTGAATTCCCTTTCTCCGTCTGGTCAGGTAGTGAGGAGGATTATCCCGCTGAATGGTCCGATTTCACGAACGACTCACAACCTTCCGTTGTGCAGGACCCGTTTCTGGACAATCTTGTGAGCGGTGGTCTGGGATATTGAAAGGTTACTCACGTTTCCCTGTCACAGGATCATGGATTTCAGCACACTTGCTGGCGTGTTCCCCCTTGTCAAGGGGAACGTCGCGGGGGGAGGAGCGAGTGGACGACATCGAAGCTTGTGTGGTGGTTGTTCCTTCTCCCGGGAATTCGATAGCTCGTCGCATATTCGCTCGAAGCTGGACTAGAAGCACGAGTTTGCGTTGAGGACACTCCTTGAACGGATCACTAGAGGGAAAAACGTACCTATGTTGATCGATCTGCAGTAGATGGAGAGACAGGTGTGAGACGCGAAGCTTCGAGACTTGGTCGTCAGACAAAGACGACGTCTAGACACTGAGGGAGAACGGAAATCGTTCCCTGTCCACGCTAACGCATTCCGGGACAGAGGCCAACATCTGGATCTTGGATATATTATCCTCGGGTATCGGCGGCCGTTGGTTCTCCGAACGCACTTCCTGCCCGCTCGCCCTGACGGAATATAACGCAGGACGATACGATGTCGCGCTCGGCGGGAGCGCGAACCGGTTCAGCTGTACTGGGCACGGCCTGGCGTGAGCGACTTTTGTTTCTGGAGGAAAGCGGAGAGCCAAATCGGGCCATGGTTCGCGTCTTCTCCTGCGTTGGCGTAGTTCATTGTGGCGTAGAGGTGAAACGCCCTGCCTGCAATCTCCGTAGAGGTCGCTTGCGGGACGCCAGTCAGGGGTGGGGAGATTGAATATAACGTGCCAGGTGGAGGGCTGGTCTCCGTCCTCCCCAGGATAACATCAATACCCGTTGCTTCTCTTCTTGATAACAGTGGCTTGCACATCGCCTTCTCCGTGTGCACCCGCTTGCAAGGTCTATGCGGCCGCCGCCCGCTGATGAGATGTTGGTAATCAATTTACATAATCGTTCTTCCTTTTTTAGCCTCCGGATGATCTTCTCGTAACGCTCGTTTCGAGCTTTTTGGTGACAATAGCTTGCCTTTTCTGATCGTTCCGTACAAAAGAAAACATGTGGTGGCCTTAACGAGTACGTTTTTTGACCTGTGAAGGAGGGTTGAACATGGGGTCGTCGTGGTCGAAAGGAACACCCTATCAAGGGTCGGGATTGGCCTCGTCAGGTTTCCCAGGGGGCTTGAACTTCCTCCAAACGACGCGAAATCTAGATTCGTTTTTTGAAGATGGGGTAGAGGCATACGCTGCAGCCGCGAGTACATCAAGCAAGCGCTCGCGGACGGTGGGTGATGTGCGCTGGGAAGTAATAACGTCTTCGAGGGTATCCATGAACTTGCTTTTCATGCATTGATGAACGAGAAGTTCAGATGAGTTCCGAAGCATGATAGCCTAAAGCTGGGTGCACGAGATTAGAACAAGATGGACAAGATTAGGTAGAATGCGCACCCTGGCCGCTGATAGTTGTTGTGACGCATCGCCATATCTAAAGTTAGTTAAACCAGATTAAGAAAATGTAGCAAGGAGGGGCGGAGAAAAACAGACTTCAATCTTTTGCGGAGAGCTTTTGAAGCTTCCTTGGCGTTCGCTTCGGTAGCCGATGCCCGCTCGCAGACCTCGAGAATAACCGCCCAGTCCTCAGACGAGGTAGCGGTCAAGTAGCCTAAGCACAATCGATGGTTAAAAAGAAAAAGTTGAGGAATAGAAAGGCGATATACCGTTAACCCTCGTGAGATCCTGTTGACCGTCATGAGTTTCGCGAATTTCCGCAACTGGGGAGGAAGCTCCTGGAGGTAGGAACGCTAGCGAAGAAGAGCGGGAAAAGTTAAATGGCATGAGCTTTGAAGCTTTCGGATTTGCGCTAACGTCAGAAGGTAAGATATGCCAACTCTCACCGTCTGAGGCAGGTGTCTCCTCGGGAATGGGGCGGAGATGGTGGAGAGGTTGTATCGATTGGTAAGTGGGATGTTGAGGTTGTGGAGGAAGAAACTCGTTCTGTGAGTATGGATGGTAAGCAAAAGGAGGATAAAGGCAATGACCTCTGGAGTCTTGCCACTGGTGGGACTCCCCTTGAAGCCGGGACGACTTTGGTCAGCTTGGGTCTATCCCTTGTAAATAATTTTCGCATGGGGGGAATAAAGGGAATAAAAAGCGAAAAGGGATAAGTGAAGAGGACGAGGCTGAGAGTTGATGCATCGTTGATTACTAGGATCCCACTTGGGTACCCAAGCCGCATTCGACCGTCACGAATTATAGATTGTCCTGCTTTCCATCATAAGTGCTCAGACGGCATAATCGCAAGCCAACCAGTGCGAGTTCCGAATCCTATCCTCCTTTCTGAACATTATCATACAGTTTCACTTGCCGCGCATGCTTTCAACCTGTGATACTAAACTAGCATGCGCATCTGTTCCAGGTGTGTAACCAGTGGTGATTTGAAGCAGTAGAAAATCACGTAACTTTCACTGCTCCGTGCAACTGCAAGCAAGGTTGAGGCCGATATCATCGTCGGCGTTTCTACGTGCCAAGTCGCACTAATCACGTGCATGTTTATCCTTGTTTGCACGTGGCCATCGTCTCTCATTCGTTTCGAGCGCTTAGGCTGCTGCTGTCAACGCCTCCTTGATGCCTCCTGCTCCACCCTGCAGTGCTGGTGCTGCCATCGTATCAAGGCCTGTGGCCATACTATCACGTGTCATCACACTGCCGTTGTTTCTAAGCACGGTCCTGGGTGCGTCGCAATTTTTTTCTTTTGACATCTCTGACTGACTTTTCTCTTTGCTGTAATTCCTTAATTCCTCGCGTCCACCCACTAGCACTGAGGGGTGGTCCGCAGTGTCATGATGCCCCCCAAGGCCTTCTGTTTCTCTTCCGTGAGTTGTCGCGCTGCCCATCTGGACAGGGGAGAAAGAAAAGTCTTGGAGTCTCGTGAATGAATCATTTGACTCTAGATGGCGTGTGGACCCCATTGCCTTTGAGTGGTCTTTCCATTTCAAGTAAAAGTAAAAGTAAAGATGTCGGAGACCATCCGAGCCACACACGGTCGTGAAACATACTCCAAAGCTCTTCGATTGCATTTGTGAAGGCTGACGAAGCGCCGCTACTCCCTCCCTACATTCCCTGTCCGAACTCACCCGTGCGTATCACGGCTTGGGTACATCGTGTTGTACATTAAAATGGTCTCTAGTTGTTCCAATTTGACCCACCTTGCTGTTTTCAAAAATATCTCACAACCCGTTCTCCCATCTCATTTACCATACGTGCCACTCTAAGATCGAGTGCGGACACGGATAAGGTGGGATATTGCCGGCACACTGGCACCTTCAGGAGGTAAAGCGGAAATGCCGTGAGAGATAAGGAGAGGGCGTAGAAAAGCCGCGATGAAGGGGGCAGTGTGTCCGAACGACGGAACTGGCTGAACTTGAGGCCTTGAGGACCCAATGAATAGTAAATGCTCGAGGAGTCTTGAGATTCATAGAAACTCGTCATGGGCGAGGCCGCGCATTGTTTTTAGAATGTGAGAAGGGAGGAGGTGCCGATGGACGAGGTATTTGTGCCTAAGTTGCCGTCTTGCTGAAAGCAGAGTAATTGCAAGTCGCCTGCTTGTGAGTTCGGGATTCGACAACTTGGAAGTGAGATTAAGCGCCGCGTTTCGCCATAACCAAACTGCGACAAACAACGAATGTACCAGATGCCCAAGCATCAAGGATTCAACCCTAACCCAAAACACGGGACGAGGTTTTTTAGTGGGTAGTACAAACGGAATTACCGCTACATGAGTCCCACACTACCCCTCACTAGGGGTGTGCCTAAACGCATTTTTCTCCTCCTCCGGGTTTCGGGCCGCACGGCCCGCTTCAGCGCATTAGGCAGTACTGTTAGGTAACTTAGTTACTATCTTTAACTGCCTAATACATCGCTTCCGAAAAAAAAAAAAAAAAGGAGGTGAGAGCAGAGGCGAGGAATGCGTCAAGAACCCAGAGACGAAGGAAAGATGGACTCGGAGGGATTAGAGCAAAATGACTAGTCGAGAGAGAGACTTGAAGCAAACGGGATACTTTCGAGAATAGGAGGACGTGGCAATACTTCGCTACCCCTCGGAGTCCAAGTACATTTCGCAGGTCTATCATATATATACACCAGAACCAGGTAATCTCTAAATAGGAAGACGGACTGAGAATGGGTAAGTAAGTAGTAACCGTGTAGCGAGTCGAACGGGTACAAAAACATCAGACAAGAATGTAAGGGGTCATCGGAAGTGGGACAAGAAACGAAGAGAAAGCGCGAGGTGTAAAGAGTACAAAGGGGACTGAAACCAAAAGCCAATAAGTAAAGATGAACACTAACAAAACTTCGAAGTCCCGTGCACACTCAGAAGGCTTCATGGGATGCTCGCGCTCACTTCGAAAAGAGTTGGTCCGTCGGACTAAGCCTTGAAGGTTTGGGCACGGCGAGACACAACACGCAGCCCGAGATGATGCCGTGGCCATTTCATTGAGATGAGAAGGCCGAGGCGATGAACGAGTTTGTGAAGCAACCGAAGGCCACGGCGAGAGTAGAACGAGATAAGACGAAGGGAGGACGGGAATGCGCGTACGTGGCGTACAGAACGAGGTTTCGAGGCCGACCTGACCTTATATCGCTTATAGTAAAATATTTCCTTGGCGATTTTCAAGTGGTGCTTCCCCCATGATTGCAGAAACCATCGGCACCTTCAAGTTCTCACATCCAACCACTTGCTCGGCAGTTCGGAAATGCTGGGCCTCCTTCTGAAGCGTCGTTTCGTAGTCTTCGTCAATCACAACAAATAGATCCTTATCAGGCGCCTTCTCCAAGTTGATGAAAGTGGACACTGCGCAGACGAAGTTAGTGAACGCCGGAATCTGTTCTGCTGGCCTCCGCAGCATGGTTTTGAACAGCGCATTCCAGCGATTACCTGACCCTGACTGGGTCTCCCAGTATGATATTATCTTGATCTCTATCTTGGTCAGGGCCCAGTGATTCATGCAGAATATCCCTGATGGGGAGCGATCATCCTTGAACTTTGCTACCGTAACATGGCCAAAGTCTTCAATGTTTGGGACATATTTCCAAGAACCACCGCCAACAAAAGAATACATTTGGTCCTGTAGGTAGGCCCGACGCGCCTTGGAAGTGAGAAAATTGTGAGAGATGTCCCAGCGCCCAACCGCCGTTTCTGCGTACCGCCCCTTGCTGTTTGTGACCCCGGCCGTTAGAGTTGGCCCATTCGCAGCTGCAAAGCTTGCTCCCACGTTTATGGAAGAGCTTCTGGTTGCGGTCTTTCTCTTTGAGTCGCCACCAGAAAAGATACCATCAGGAGTGGCCTCTACTAGCGTGATTGCTTTGGTTGAACATCCGGCGATGTAGACCTCGGCTAGTGACAGCATGTATGCCGCTTGGCCAGCACACTCGGTCCCAGAGGATACGGTAACTTCAGATATATCGACTCCTATCTTTGGGCCAGGCCAGTGAGTTGGGTTGGCATCGAACTACGTCCAAATGTGAGTTCCTGCCATGACATCATCTGCATATTCAACACAATGAGCTTACCGTGATCACAGCTTTTACAAGTGTTGTGACATCATGACAGACTGTGCCTCCAGCTTCAATTGACAGCGTTGACTTGAAAGTGATATGAAATCTAGGATCAGGGGAGCTGACACCTCCACTGGGCTTTCCTGGGTCGTCTCCATCATCACCCCCTTCATCCTTGCCACCTTCCTCACCTCCTCCCGCATCAGACTGGTCTTCTCTGGATTTCCCCTTTCCATGGGTGTCACCATTACCACTCTCATCACTTCCAGGGAATCCTCTGCCACTTGCACTTGCACTTTCACCGTTGTTGGCAGCCCTCACTTTGAAACCACCAAGTGAAGACAAGTGAGGGTAGCCAGAGGCAAGCGGATCGACAGGTAGGTAGTACACACATTCTTGGGTACACACCACACCAGGAAATGGAGTAAAAATAGATGCAAATGTCTCACATACAATTTGGTCATTGAGTGTAGGCAGGTCTCCATTGAGGGAGAGGTATATCTCTTCAATGAGTAAGCCCTCTTGTAGTGCGACGGGATTGAAGCCAACCTGGAGGATGTACTCGCCACTGAAACCAATGTTGGACAATGCATCCTGGAGTGGTGTTTCCATACACAGAGCATGAGTGTAGGCTTCATTTGCTGTGATGTAAGGAGTTGCTCCTTTTTCAGGGTGCAAGCCATTCTCTGTTTGTGTATCGTGCTTAGAAACTGAAGTAGACATGTTTCCCTCTTTTGATCTTGTTGGGGCGTTCGAGTCTTGACCTATGTCATCACTATCGACGGAGGTGATCTGCTGCCCATCTGGCGAGGATATGATAGATAAAGTCGTGGGGCTTCTGCCTGCAGGATCGTAGGGACAAGACTCGTATGACGAAAGGGGTGCTCCCGGGGGTGGTTGGAGACAGGGAGGTGATGGTAAGCTCAGGTTTGGTAGATACAAAGATGGTAAGCGATGAGGTGAGGGCAGGTCCCGAGGTGGCGGTAGGTCCGGACTCGGTGGCAGACCTGGTGGCGGCGCTAGATCCGGAGGTAGTGAGAGAATGGGTGATACGGTGGGCACAGAGGCCCACGACGACCGTGTACGGGATCCCTGATAGTCGTCGACAGAGCCGGCAGTATTTGGTTCTGCGGCAGAAAACATAGGAGTACTGGCAGGAGGAACTCCTGGTTTCCCTGGAAAGCGGTAAGTTGAGCATGATCTGCCTCCAGTGATACGATCACATAGGAGATAACAACGTACGGGTATCTTGATTGGCGCGGTAATTCTCTTCCGGAGCGACAGGTATTGGAGACACTAAGACCGTTTTAGAAGGCGGAGGTGGAAACCGAGAGTCTCTGGAGCTGGGGCCTGTCAACGTCACACTTTCTCTCTGCGTAACTTCATTTCTCTCTCCTGTGGACAGTAGCGTACTTGTGCTCGGGCTCGTATCACTGGTTCCAGCTACAGACCATTTTGTCGATCCACCTGCAGCGCCTGACGGCCAAGTCAGAAACGTATGTATGGAAATGAGATCGGGTGTGAGTAATACCTCTTGTATTTAGTGGAAGGGATGATGCGGCGGCTTTAGGATACAGATAATTGATCCTACTGGAAGAGATCGATGTGGCCTTTCAAGACCTCCATATTTGAATATTTGCTTACCTGCACTCCTCTTTTCTCTCGTATCTCGGCAGCGTCATCTTCCTCGTCTCCTCGGACCTTTTTAAATCCCGTTTCTCCTCCGCCCCTTCTATCATATCGCGCATGACACGGCCCCACAGGTTCTCGTTTGCCTCACGCTCGATTTGAGTCCGGCTTGAGGGTGTATCGCCGTCGTCCTGGCCGTCAGGCGAGCTTCTCCTGGAACGAAATCTATGAGCTTTGTCGGGATCAATTAGTTCATCTGGTTGATAACATTATAGCGAACAAAACGTACAAGCACTTTGGATGGTAGGCCCAGCTGAAATCACAGGAGGCGGTGGTGGCAACCGAGCGGTCCGGGATCCAGAGTTTGAAGTCGGGGCACCGTCGCCCTGTACCATGATTTTTTTGTTATCTGGGATGGGGTTATCATTTCCAGCTGTAGTCCGTCTCGGGTCGACTACAGCACCAGATACGTTTACTAATGCTAGGAATAAAAAAGAACACGTGTATTACCTATTTGTCTCCCTCTCCGCAATGTTGTGTAGGGACTGAATCTCTTTTCCTTCAGTATGGAGGGGGGAGGTAGAGGTGGAAGTAATTCAGGGCCAGGTATCGCCAATTGCGACGGAGCTGAGGTACTCAAAGTATTGGCGAGCAACTGGGGACGTTGTGACTGGGACAGCTCGGCATGGAAGGTCTCGTACGAATCGACAAGCAATGATGACCTTCGAACAGCCAGATGCGTTAGAGGCAACGGGTGTGAGCATGCTAGTTTGACATACCCAGAAAGTAAGTGGGGGCCTATCTGACATTCATCGAGCTGGACTCTGAGCATACGGCCAGGAGATAGTTCGGGCGTATTACAACCGAATGAGACTGTCCGAGCAGGGTCAGGATCGCGGTTTTCTGCCGGATTTGAAGACCCTGTGATGAGGAGGCTTGCGTTGACCGTTGTCGGCGGCGAGTTTTGTCCCAATTCAAGAGAGAGATACCACTTGCCCTTGGGTTGACCTTTCGCCGACGCGGTCTCAACAACCGCGTTTAATCTGAGTATCCAAAGCCTGCCTGCGACAGATTGCGTAAAAAAACGCAGGTTTCTAGACACACACAGGAAAAAAGAGGCAGACGCACATGACGCGACGAATTCAACCGCAACAGACTTACAGACGCGCATTCGCAGTCGGAATCTTGGGATTTTGATATGGGCCACGAATGAACCAGTTCCATCCCGCTTCTCATCAACGTCAACGTGATCTTCCAGGTTCGCGGGACCGAGCAATAACACATCTCTCGCAGAATGGGGTGAGAGAGGGGGGATGTCCCGAAACAAGCGCTGAAGAAGGACATTATCAGATGCCGTCATGCAGGCAGAACGGATAGCGTCAAGGGTGGCTGGACTGAGCGGCCGGCAGGCGTCTAATAAGGCGAACACGAGGGAATCAAGCTCCACGTTGTTGTTCCCAGATGCGGCAGCCCTGTTTACGATAGCCCAATATATTGGGGGGTAACCCTCGATCGCCATTTCTTGTAGAACGGTAGAAAGGTTCAGGCCTCCAAGTTCACACGCTTGGGCACATGCGGAAAAAATGGAGGACCGCTCCTCATCTGGTGGTAGCCTACCCGAGAGCAAACATTCCACAAGTGACCGAACGTTGTCCTTTGCCCCTGCCTGTACCGACTCTTT
>QLPA01000426.1:0-21793 GCA_003313945.1 Lactifluus pinguis
CCCTTATATATGCCCCAAATAGCCGTAATTTGCAATATCCTAGAATGGTAGTCGATGGCATTGATCACCGCTGATGCTGTAACAGTTCCTAGGGACTGGTAAGCAGCCGTCTACTTAGGTACCCTTAAACCCAAGCTAGAGACCGCCCTGCGTAGGATGTGTAGCCGTAATGCTGACTCAGTTACCCCAACGTATATGAGGTCACGTGATCGATTATGTAATATGCTGACTAAGCTGAGTTCACGAGGCTTAGTCAGCCAACTGATTGAGTAACTATACTCTGATTGGCTAAGACACGAGAGGAGGGCGTCGCGCTGACGGATGCACTCTCGGTATAGTCAAAGGAGTAGTTGTCCCTCTCTCGTTATGGGCTTATGACTATGTCTCCTAACTCTCAGTTAGGGAGGAAGGTATAAGAGATGAGAGGGGAGCCTGTCTCCAATGCTAGGTCGATAGAGACCACTTAGGGAGAGGCAGGCTATGGGAAGGTGGCAGTCTAGGATTGACTAACTGATAGATAGCAGAAGTCAAGACTGGGGCGTTACATGCTCAACGGCCCAGTCTTATATACATCTAAGGGAGTGACAGTGTGACATGTATGTCACACTGATATAGTATCGTATAGTATTGTATAGTAATCGTGATGTGTCAATGGTGAGTCAGAGGGGAGTAGTAAGCAGTATCGTAATCATGATGACCATACCTATTAGTCATAGTAATGACTAATGTGTCATATCTGTATGTCATCATGATTACGTCATCATATCACGTAATCTTTGTATAGTAAGCGTCTTTTACTCATCTAGAGTATGGGTCGGGCCGGTCGGGCCGACATCGTGGGAATATCTTGCCTTTCTGGATTTATCTGGGTTTATCTGGGGTTTAGGTCGCAAATTCATAACAGATGCTGAAGAGTAGTGTTGTCATGGCTCGGCTCGGAAGTGGTTTCTGAGCCGAGCCGAACCGATTCAAGCCGAGCCACTGAGCTAAGCGGCTCAAGACTTGAATCAGCTCAGCTTGGCAACTAAGCCGTTTGGAGCCGCTCAAGCGGTTTCGAGCCGATTCATTTACCGATTTGGATATGCCTACTATATATGGTATTTCAGTCTGAGCACCTCTCAGGCTGCTGTGCCTTCAAGCTCTCACATGCATACATATCATTCCATAATCCATAGATAATATTGTGACTCGATAGGCTACTCTAGACAGACTGAGTCTTCATGCTCACACCCACAAGTGCGACTGGTAGTGGAGTGGGTGCCGGAGGTGCAGTTTACCTGCTGCGTCTGGTTCAGATGTAACCACAAAGTCACCTTCGAACTGATCATAATAAATCTCCTTCTGATGCTTTGAAGCACAGAATACTTAACGGACAACGCTAGTTGTGTCATCCTTCACCTTGTATTTGGCCTTGAGGGTGCGTACAGCCATACCGGTGAGAGTTGGGGATGGGCCAATCTCGATGAAGCACTCAAACTTGTTCTGGCTGAAGAATAGATCTTGGGTTTCGATCCAGCGCACGGGAGAAGAAAACTGGTAAAATAGCAGCTCGACTAACAGAACCAAGGCCAGCTTCTGCCGTTGCTCGGGGGCATCCCAGCGTTCTTCATCCCACTTGCGAAGAACTTTCGAGGGCTGTGGAGATGATGTGCGGTTGTAGATGAGTTCGGCATAGGCTTTGTTGACAGCGAAGGGCGATGCAATTAAGTTAGGGATATAGACGCCTTCGAGAAGCGACGGGTCCAGGAGAGTGGATGGGATTTTCTTCGATAGGTCTGAAGGGTCACTTAGATTGAGCGAGAGCGAAAAGAAAAACTACACTCACATGCATGGAAGGGCATGACGCCAGACCAGAGGTAACGCGAGTGGAAAGGAACATCAATACCTGCGAGAGGGATGGTGGCGAGACCGCATTCAAGCGCAATATAACCTTCAGTCTTTACTCTGCAAAAGTGAGGCTTTTGGCTTGCCACCGTTGGCGCCAGCAAAGCGCTCTTCGACACGGCGCAACCAGTCTCCTGTGAGGTTGCGCAGAGAGATATCGAGCCAGCGTTCTTCATGAACAACGTACATCAACCGTATAAGACGGTGCACAACCTCCTCGTAAGTCATATTGCTAAGATCTTCGACAACGCGGCCATCTTTCTTCGCTGGGAACCAGGGCTTGAAGTAGTCCGCATTGAGCCTCTTGATTACCTCCGCACGGCGCTCCTAGAGCCATGCGCCACGCAGAAGTTTGAAGGCGGAATCATCGTACTCTTTCCAGAGCCTGAGGGCGCGGTTGTTGACTTTGTGAATGGGCTCTCCCAGCTCCAAGCGCACGGTAATAATGCCACCCGTGTCTCTCGCATATGTGCCCTCCCATTGCGCATCATCGACACCCGCAGTAGTGACAATGAGATCCTTGACTGAGGATGAGGTGTGTGCCTCCTTAGCGACCATGACGCGCGAGCCAAAGAGGAAACCGTCGAAAGGCATCGATTCTACACCGAATTCCTTCGACCAGTCCCCAGAAAGATATGGCCAAGTGTCTTCCGAACCACCAAAGCCGGCCACAAGGGTAATGTTGTCATGACGGCGGATACTTGAATAGGTCGCGAGGATAGGTTGATGAAAGTCCTCAAATGAGTGGTGGCCACCAGCACGGCCACCAGTCCATTGCGAAATAATGGCGAAGTCGGGATTAGCTGCCGCTATGTTGATGACCTGGCGAATGCCATCGACAGAACCAGGCTTGAATGCGACATGGCGGATTCCAACGGACTTGAGATCGGTTATAATCCCCACGGCCTTCTCCGTGGTCGGTGCGCCAGCTGCCACACAGAACCCTTCTATAGGAAGGCCCTCGCGGCGCATCTCCTGCCAAAGAGGGAGTTGGGGGTCAAACCAATGCCTGGGGTGATTTTGATCTGAATCTCCGCAACTTTGGCGCGAAGGGCTGCTGGGGAGTAATGTCCGCCACCAGCAAGTTCGACGTGATACCCGGCTTGAAGGACAGCAGAGACAAAGCCTGCCTTGACAGTGGTGGCGTCATGCCAGTAACCATGATCGGGGGCTTGCCCAAAAGACAAGAGAACGGTGTATTGAGATGGATTTTGCCATCACTACCAAAGTTGTCAGCAAGTGGGATCACAAGGCATGGCGGGGAGCTCACCTTGTTTTAACAAGTGACGGGGCCCATTTTGTAAATCCATGATTGCTCCGTCTTCACGCCGCGCACCGAATAGAACTCAGAATCGCCTTTGCCTTTCTCTCCTAGAACAATGATGTGGATACCGCGGCCATCAAAGTTACGTGCAGTGAGCTGCCCAATACCACTGACACCACCAGCACCGAAGTCAATTGCATGCGTCGCATGTTGGGGTAGATCGGTTGCCTTCGGCCAGTGGAGAGGTTTGGTGAAGATTTGGTTGCAAATGGAGCGCGTCAACGACCCAGTTCGTGCTCGGAGGTCAGAGCCTGGGAGGTAGATGAGTGACGAGTGGGGAAAAAAGGGTAGATTAGATGACTTACCGTCTTCGATATGGTAAACAGGGATGTGAAGCCCTTGTGGAGTCCAAAGCCCGACCCGATGAAGAAGCAATGGCGGGAGGAAAAGCGGCAGCTACTTGGCGACAACGCAGTTCTTAAGGACGCCGCGAACTGTCTCAATCACCAGATATGGGATGCCAAAGAGCGAGCCGAGAGAACGGAACGCAGGTCAGAGAAGACGAGAAACGGCGTTCCCGGTGTATGGATCCATTTCTGTTTCTCGGATACTTTTTATGATGATCTTGCGACCGACGAGAGTGGTGGAGTGAGCGCGACGCGGCGGCGGCAAGTCGCCCTGCGTGTGCGTGCGGAAGCCATGGGTAGGGAGCGTCCCCCAAACGGGGGCCTTACTCCAATACATCACCAGCGGAGGTGCCAACATGACGTTCTGCGCGTTCAGCAGATGAGGGATCGTGTGGAAACTGGGTGTCGGGTCCGGTGCTGGGGTGCGTGGTAACTTTGAGGTAACGTTGCGGTTCGTGACGGCAAGTAAGCTTGAGCTTGCGTTAGGGTTGGCACTTGGGAGATGGTGGGCAGGGCCAGCGGTTGGCAAGGAGTGGACTGCGTGCGTGTGGGACGGGATGAGTTTTACTGACATAGGGTGGCGGTGGACCTGGAGAGAAATTAGACTTGCTGGGGTATGGAGAAGTTGGTATAGGCACAGAGCGACTTTCTTGACCTATGACATTGGCAGAGACGGGGTCATGGGGGAGTGAGAGATCGATCGTCACTCGTTGCTGGAAGTGAGACATCACGGAGGGCTGCAAGAATGGCTGAACATGGTAGACTAGGAAGTGGAGGTACTGGATGTACATGAGAGGAGACATGCGCATGGAGTGGTCCAGCTATGGGTGTTCTGAGAATCAGCAGTGGCGACAGCAGCGGTGGTATGTAGAGTGAAGGGAATAAAGGTGGTGGAGAAGTGGGTTTCGACTAAGTCGCTAAACACGTAAAGCTGGCCTTTGGACGTAACTCTGTCAGCGGCCTCGTTTTTGCATTGTCGTCGATCTCTCTTTCCAACCCCCACCAGCAAGTCCAAGCTTTGAATCCTAGTGCTATCTCATTGTTGTTTCTATGGCTGGCAGAAAGCGAAACAATCCAAGCACACCTTCCCCAAAGAAGAGGGCTTCTCGAAGATCTAAGGCAACAACCGCGGCCTCAGGTTCTCGCGCTCGCACTCGTGCTGACGTAATTCTTCTGGGCGGGGCTCTCCAGACGACCTTTCGTCTTGGTCTGTATCTCTATAGCTATTGTCATCATTTATCTGGCTAAGATATTCCCTTGTTAGATCCCACAGCTGCTGGACCTGCTTCTCATGTCCCTCAACCTCAGCCTGAGCCTCAGCATCATGTCGGAGATGATCCTTTTGTCGCTCCTCCTCAGGCTCGGGCCGCTCAGCCACAGGCAGTCATCTCTTCTCCTCATCTCGAGACCTTCAATCTCTCTACTGTCTCTTCAGTATTACCAGAGCCTGATGCTGCTGCTTCTGATAATGCCTCAGTCTCTGCTCATGATGAGAGAGAGGCTTCCGCCACCCGGGCCAATCCTCCAATTGACCCTGTTCCTGTTACCCCCAGTCGCCGGCAGCAGCGGGCAAATAAATGGGCCTCAGGACCTGCTGGCAACAGAAAAGGTCACCTTGCTAGAGATGTCTACACCTTTTTTAAGGACAATAATGACAACAACTCAAGGAAGTGTATGTTTTGCCTGTGAGTGATGAATTTTTCCATTTTTTAAATAAAGCTAATATAAATTGTAGGTCTGCTGATGAAGCTAACAGCACACATGACACATTTACATATAGTCAAGGCACAGCTGTTGGCACACTCAGAAAGCACCTCCTTTATGGTCATCAAGATGACTGGTTCACTGAGTGTAACTTACGTGGCATTGAAATCAAAGGCAAGGAGGCTCAGGCAGCTTACGCCACCTGGTCTGGCTCGGATCTTAGGCATGAAACTCAAGCAAGGCCTCAATACTCCTCTGAGGCTTTGGTTGATGCTCTGGTCAATTTAATTGTGGTAAATGATCTGGTAAGTGGTTATTTATTTATATATTTGAAAGTTTTAATATTTTTATTAGCCCATCTATATTATTGAGTCTCTAGAGCTTCATGCTGTTCTTCTTCTCCTCTGCAGTAGCCTTCAAGACAGGGATATTCCTCACCGTACAACAATGAGGAATAGAATTTTAGAGCGTAAAGATGAACTACTTGAAGAGCTATCTGATCAAATGCTTGTGTGTATCAGCTTATACTCTGATGTGTGGATTTTAATTATTATTTTTTTAGTGTGACTCAATGGGAAAAATTTCATTTACTATGGACACTTGGACAGATCTTGATAGGACACCCTATATGGGTGTTACAGCTCACTGGGTTCAAAAATATCTTGTTCAAACACCTCGTGGAAATCAAGAGATGCTTAGGCTTCGTGCAGATCTTATTGGCTTTATAGTTATTCCTGGGAAGCATACTGGAGAGCGCCTTGCTGAGATCTTCATGTTTGTCATTGGTCGTCTGGATATTGCAAACAAGGTAAGTCTTTAAAGATAAAGGATAGGTTTAAGCTTATGTTTTCTAGATTGGTTGGGTGACCATGGACAATGCATCAAATAATGACACCTTCATTCATGCTCTAGAAGAGACACTTCAATCACAAGGGATTGACTTTCCTGGAGATGAGCGGCATATCAGGTATGACTTTTTTTTTGCTTAAACTTATCAGCTAACTTGTAAGCAGATGCTTCCCCCACATCGTCAATCTAGCTTGTAAGGCTATGTTGAATGAAGTGGCTGAAGCAAATGACCATGAAGATTCAATCAAAAAGCTGCAAAGTGTTATTCAATATGTGAGTCTTTTTATTTTATTATATTTTTTTAAAGCTAATTTTATAATTGTATAGATTCGTGCCTCAAAATTGAGACGTACCACATTTGACAACATTCTTGAGTCCTTGAAGCTAGAATCATTGCAGCTGATTCGTGATGTGGAGACAAGGTGGTCCTCAACCTATCTGATGATTGACAGGTCTCTGCAGTTAAAGCAGGTATGTATTAGATATGTGTATTGTTCTTTTATTAACCTCTAAGTAAATTTAGGCCATTGTTCACTTTTTATGTGACCATCAAGCAGATACTCGGCTATCAGTAGCTGATTGGAAGATGCTAGTCACTATGAAAGAGCTATTTGAGGTTTGTGATGTTCTACTCTTAAAGCTATAGTAAGTTGATCTAGTGTTTAGATTCCACATTCTTATCAGCAGTTGTTATCTGCAGAGAAAACCCCAACTCTTTTTGGCACCATCCCTTCATTTCAGGCTCTACTAACAACACTGGAAGATTAGGGCGTTTCACAGTAGCCATTATTTTGCTCATTAATTTGGCCATTCTCATGATTCCCATCAGTTATCCTTACATTTTTCTTCTGTTCTTATCAATGGTGGCAATAAAGGGATGAGAACAGAAGAAACAAGTAAGGATAGCTGATGGGAATCATGAGAATGGTCAAATTAATGAGCAAAATAATGGCTACTGTGAACGACCCTATTATAAAAATAAGAATAGGGCAGTATCTGATATTGTACAGTCTGGGATCTCAAAGCTTGAGGACTATGTGTATGAGACTAACAATGTTCCAGCTTATGTCTTGGCTATTAGTAAGTGGTTCATACAGTCAAGGGGTGTTAGGATGGGCACTAACGTGTTTTATAGTTCTCAACCCATCTGTGAAGCTTGAGTGGTTTAAAATGAATGACCCAAGCTTTCTAGTTGAAGCCAGAATGATACTTGTTAACACTGTAAGTCTTTACTTTTATCAGGTGAATTTTGTTATTAACATTTCATAGCTCAAATCATATTACTCTCCAGCAGGCAGCCAATCTTCAGAGCCTCAGCACTCCATGCAGGTGCTCACAAATAATCAAAAAGCTTTACAACTTCTTGGGCTTCGGATTGGTTCTTCAAACTCACGCCAAGATCAAGGCTATGGTGCTCTAGAAGCTGAAGTCAGCACCTACCTTGCCGTCCCTGCTCAAGATATCGAAAGTCTCATCTTCTGGCAGGTATGAAATCTTGTTGTATTAACAATTTAACATTCTCATTCTCAAATTATATCAGGACAATCAGAAAGCATTTCCGACACTATTCAAACTTGCCATGGATATACTCCCCATTCAGGCTTCTTCAGTTCCATGCGAAAGGGTGTTTTCATCAAGCAAGGAGACCATAACAACTAAAAGAAGTCAACTTGCCCCAGAGCTTGTAGAGGCCTTACAGCTTCTGAAATTTTCGGTAAAGAAAGGTTGACAACTCAACTTCACAAAGGGGTTGGACAGAGATGAGGAGATGGAGGAGCTCGAGGCAAGGGAGGCAGCTCAGCCAGTAGAGGAACTGGGATCATACTTCAACAGTATGCGTGCTCGTGATTAACTCAGGCAATCAATCATCACACTACCGCTGATGAAACTCACAGTCTGTACCTCAGGCTAGTCTAATGTGTTCAACTCACATTTCGTATACATATCAGTCTGATTATCCACCAGTAGAGAGATAGAAATGAGATGGGCTGGACGAAGCCTTTCAAGCACATATCATCCCACTGGGTACTGATGCAACGCTTGAGAGATGAACGATGGCTACAGGGGACACTGGCGCATGGGCGGTTATCAGGTGCCTTGCGCAGAGAACGGACAATGCCATCATAAAGGGTCTTGATATGGTTCTTCTGCTCCTTGCTGATTTCTGGTTGCAAACTGTCCGCGCTGACCAAAACAAAAATGTCGGTCAAGTTGGGTAACCACGCTATGTCATACACTTTGCGGTCATGCATGACCAGCTGCGTCACAACTGTGGCCATGTCCAAATTCCACACCGTACACATAGTGTTGATCGAAGAAGTGACGACGAGGCTCGGTATCTTCTCATTCCACGAAAAGTTGGTGAGAGGAGCCCCGCCGCTTTGGCCCTGTACCTTGAATTGCTGCGGAGATGGTTGGGAGCCCTACTATGAAGAGAGAGGATGTGATGGTACTTACTCCAGATAGAGCTGCCTTTAAAGAGAGACGGTGACCACCACCACTCGGCTGTCACCCAACATATGATGAGGACGTGAGCGGTGCATTGCTCATATACTCAAAGATGACGAATCTCCTGTTGTCACTAATAGTTCTGTCATCAGCGCCTTCTGAGCCCACAAAGCTCGAAGCGGTGCTTGGCCACCAAAGCAGTGCCGTCGCAGGGTATCCATGATTCACCTCGACGAGGGTCGGATAGTTGCTGTAATCATCTTCCACCAGTACGCGATCGTCCTACAAACCTACAACGGCGATCCGGTTTCGGGAATCCTCCATGAATGATGTGATCCCGAGACAGGACACGGAGCGGGGACGCATCTACTGCCCTGGTGCTGGTGATTTGCACCAATCAATCGCATAGACGGGCCCTTTGGGATTGATGATAATCTATGGGCACAGTTGATGATGGGAATATGGATGTGCACATGGAGCTTCATATTGAAGCAACGTGGTTTGGGTCATGAAGGTAGGTGTGTGTGAGACAGAAATGCACTGGAAATGCCATCACCCCCCTCTGCAAACAGGCAGTGATCGCACAGTCAACAGTAGTGAGACGGCTGTAAAGAATATCGTAGAACATGAGGAGAGCGTCTTGACGGACCCAATGCCATGAGGAGTCGAAGTAATGAGCCTTCAACGCATCAAAGATGGGCTGGACACCGTCAATGTAGGCATCGCGGTGCTCATGCGCAATATTGTTGAGTCGAGCTTGAAACTGTGTGGAGGTAGAATCCCTGGCTGTTCATCACAACACATCCAGAAGAGCCTCCGGGACCACGGCTGGAACCACTGGTAGAAAGAGTGATGCCTACCGGCGGGAGAAGCAAACTGGTATGATACCAGCAACTTCTGCCGTTGCTCGGGCATCAGGAAAATCTAGAAAAAACTTAGTTGACTTAATCTGCTTATTTCATTGTTAAGCCTGTCAAGTTGCTCAAGCTGCTTATTTTTTACTTAGACAACGAGTATGTACAACAAGTAAGCAAATCAAGGCCAAAGATAAGCACAATAAGTAATTAAGAGGTGAAGACACCTAAGACAAGCCAAGTCTGGGCAAAAGCAATGGTGGTATGCCGCCACTGGTGCTAAGCATGATGGAAGTTTAAGTAAGTCATCAAGGCAATTAATACTAGTGTTTCAGAAAGTAATCTCGAAGGCATGGTGATCAACATATTTGTTGACATATAAGCTGGAAAATGCATCAAGCGTATCTGTGAATGAAAGAGTCTTTGAAACATGTTGGGAGCCAAATACGGGAATAAGGTGTGAAGCCCGAACAATTGTATCAAGGTGGATGATTGAGGTAAAGGCTTCGCCATTACCCAACACATCTGGCTTGACTACCCACATGCCTGTGTTATTATCTGGTAAATTGCCCACACGTGAGAACCAATGTACGAGAGCGCAGGGATATTTGACACCATCATGAGAGAATGAAAAAAAAAGCCTCACGCGCGCGATGTTAAGACCTTGCATACCCATGGAAGGGTCAGTGTTGACAAAGATGGTATCGTAGCGGCCAGGCCCCTTCCTCCAAGATTTCACAGCACGTATACGCTCACAACACATGCCCCCAATGCCTGAGATGTCGCTGGGTGCATGGAACGTGACAACGGCCGAAGCGTAGATCGTTATCTTGCCATAAAACGTAGGGAGGTCGGAAACGCTAATGTCGGATTCAGAATGAGAGTCATGGTGCTGCTGATTGTAGATAAATCGTTGTATAAGATTGGGGAGGTCGGGTTGTGCAATTTTGGTGGCAATATCTTCTGGGTAGACTTTGAGTACTGTAATGTGGCTTAGTTTATCTCAGTGACAGTGCGTCATGCAATACTTACATGGCACCTTTGATAGGTTGATATGGGCCTCTATTCTGGGACCATCAACGTCACCACCATCTTCGTCATCTTCGTCATTGTCTTCATTGGGAATATGGATGCCTTCATGATCGAGGTCACGACTATCGCCGTCAAGAGGGTCTTGATAGATGGGGAGGAGCGGTAGATCGGCATTGGAAGCAGCCCGACTTGTTTCTATACCCACATATTAGTTTGAAAGATTATTAGGAATATAATTGAAACACATACGAAGAATCTGATTGCAAACTGATGATAAACAGGTGCCCTCCAGCATCCCACGGTCAGTGAAGTCAACGCGAGCAGCTGCAAGCTTATCGAGGCGCTGATTAGTAAGAAGCATCTGGCTGAGCGCCTCAAAACGATTTGAGCGTCGCCATGGCTCCTTCACAGCCTTGATATGCTTGGATTCTGTGATGGAAGAGCAAAGGCCATTGGGAGCTCCAAAGGCACGAATGAGTTTGACATAGTGATTAAGAGAGTGTTGCCGAGGAAGATTAAAGTCATTACGAACACCGCTCGTCCGAAAGATTTCACGATGATGATGAAATCGCCCAAGGGCATCATCTAAGGCGGTCAGGCTGTTTGTATCATGTACATTACGTCGAGCTATGTAGCAAAACTCCAGAAAGGCACGCATTGCCTGCACCATATCATCCGGTACGTGGCCTTTAATTGCTGGTAGATAAACCTGCACACAAATTCACCACATCAGCATAAGTAATATATAAATTAAAGCAGTAACGCACCTTCATCAGCGCCTTAGAATCATCCCCAGTCCATTGCTTGAAGTTCCGGCCCTCAGGAAAGCGTCGAAGCCCTGCAAAAGGTGGGGCTAGTGCTATGCTAAGACAGTTGAGTCAGCAATAAACTATATTTGTGACGAGGCAAACTTACCGCCGATCAATGTCGTCAAGTATCTTCTGTGCTTCTGATGCTGGATATTTAGTTTTGATGTAGTCATTCACCCATGTAACGAGATGGTCCTTAAAGGTACCTTTGATCAGCTGATGTAATAGGTCGGGCGACAGCAGTTCGTTGATATCGGCTCTGGGGAATTTGCTCGTGAATGGCTAAAAATCAGAGACGCAGGGAGAGGGGAAAGAAAAAGATAACTAACGATGATATCCCCGACAAGTCCGTACTCATCCCATAGCATACCTAGCTCAAATTCTTCGACTAACAATTTGGCATGCGCCTGAGAGCGGCGCCCGTACTGGCCAGAGCCAAGGTCTTTTGCAGGTGCGGTACATCTGTAAAGTCATATCAATGATGTATATAGCTAGCAGGGATACTGTGACGTACTTTGGGCACCAACCTTGCACGATGCAGCCTAGCAACGCCTGCTCTGGATAGTCAGCAATGTAGGGGCCAAGCCCATAGATGACCTTTCTGAAATGTCCATCGGGAAAACGAACAACCTCAGGCGTAGCCATAGCAGGTTTGAGCGATTCAAGTATTTTGGCAAGTGATGAATGTAGAAGTTGACGACGAAATTTACGAAAGCGGGCGTCATTACGGGATTCATTAGTTGCTAAATGTGGCACACATGCATTAGCGAAGATACTAGAGCTTGATATTACCCTTACATTTAGGAATTGCGAGAAAACCAAGGAGCACCACACCATTGCGATGTGCGCGTCGAATATTATTTCGGATGTTACCGATAGAAAGATAAACTGGCCAGTACTCGTTGTGTCCTGTAGCTACAGATACCGTAGTTTTATCACTGCCAAGAATGATGGGGCAGAAGACAGAGCCGTGCGTTTCATGATCCTCTGCTATTATATCCTAATACAACGAGAATCAGCGCTGAGTTAAAAAAAATAATAGAACAAACTTACGGCTTGATGCCAGGCCCAGTTTCCAGACATGAAGTCTTGGAACCGATGGACTCCATCAGTAGTCTTCTCTTGAAACGGCATGTAATCAAAGTCAGATTTGAAATCTGGGTTCGACAGGAGGTTATGAACAAGAGCGTGTGGAGCTCTGTACCACACATCGTACTCTGCTTGCATCCATGATGGAACCCCTTCCGCGGGCTGCACACCATTATACTGTAAACTAAAAGTTTCCCAGGTGACGTCACCAAGGGAAATAGAATCGATGGTCTTATACAGATCTGCAGTATTAGAGAATGGGGGTTCATCATTGTGGATGGCAAGAGACGCGGCCCAGAGGTTGAGCATGAAATTGATATCCCCAGCGGACATCTGATTCCGATGAAACAGGAAGTTGGCAAGTTCGAATTGAAGGCGATTATCGTATGGTGTCCAGTTGTCAGGTCCCTGATCCGAATCACGAGGAGGAGGAGGAGTGTCAGGTGGTAGGTCATTTCCATTCTCGTCGCAAATTTTCCCTACAAATAATCATCATAAGTGTCAATATCCTCTTAAAAGCACTCAACTCACCATCAAGCTTGGGGTGATAGCTATGTATAAGATGTGGAGGATGCGGAGGATCAGGCTGTTCCATGGCATCCTCGCCAGGTGGCAGATCTTCATTCAATTCGTCACCATAGAAGTCAGGTGGGATTGAATTTGAATCAAAAGGAGGCTGTTCGACATCGACGTCGATGTCAGGGTTCACAGTATTTACTTCTTCATGTGAAGGAGGAGGAGTGGTAGATTCGAATGGAATGGGGCTCGGAGCCTGTTCGTAGTAAAATTCATGAGGCCACGAGGGGACAGGCGATGGCGGGAGAGATGGATTAGACCCATGTGGTTCATGTCCATCTGTGTCGTGCTTAGCTTGTATGTGCTGAGTGCGTCCGCCTGTACTATAAAAGTGTCGAGGACAGTAGGGGCACGCGAAGGTAGGAGGAGGAGAACCAAGTAGTATGGGCATTACGAATTCGAAGATTTCGATTTGGTAGTATAGAATCTAGTGTACGACTACGAACGAAGAGCTAGGGAGCAAGGGGAAGGTCGCAGGAGGCGAATGAGGTGGCAACCGTTGTTTGGGACTCAAGGGGAGTGGTACCGTGGTAAAGTTGAACTTGTCAAAGTCCTGAAGTCGTGCGTTGATTATTACCACGAGTCACTGGCAAAAACAAAACTGTCACACACTTCGTCAAAAACATTCAACATCATATCTCTTCATCACATTATCATCCCTACAACTGCTGTCAACGTCAGATGGAAACCCGGTCGAAAAATAAAACAGCTCACCCAGGAAACGTCGTCAGGCCTGCACAGCGTCGAACCACGGCTGAGGTCCAACAGGAGCGCGAAGCAAAGGCTCAGGTGAAGGCAGCTCATGCCGAGGCCCAGCAACAGAGCATCAACCGTGCCGCCGAATTCGAGCATGCCGACATGGCTAATGAGGACTTTGTCGACGCCACTCCCCGTCCACTCTTCACTCCAAAGGCATGGCCACCCCACCGTAACCGCGAAAACTCCGTCCTCACCTCCGCCGCAGAGACAAGTGACATCGAGATGGGTGACAACCATGACGGAGCCTTGTTTGAACCTGTTGCTACAGGTGACTCGGCTGTCGAAAGCGACCTTAGCGACGAACCATCGCCTCCTCCCAAAAAACGCAAGGCTCGAACTGTTCAGAAGGCCGCAGTGAAAGTGGATCCGAGGAAGGGTGGCGAAAACACGACGGCCGCGGATGGAGAAAAGAAGGTCGAGATAACACCTGGCTCCGACAACGAGCCACTCCGGGAGCCGAAGCCGAAGAAAGTGAAAGTCAAGATGCGCGATGAGATCAACATTGCAGCGAAGAAAATCGAGGCGAACGAGATTGAGGGGACCCAGAGTAAGTACGGTCATATGATGAAGGCCATGTCTGGTAAGCGAGCGGAGGAGGGGCCGAGTGGAAAGCCAGCTTCCAAGGCCCCATCGCAGGTCCAGGCGGTGCCAGTGGACGGCAGGAAGTTGAAAAGGGAAGGGGCAATTGCCGATATCAAGGAACCAGATCAGATGGACATCAACGACAGGTAAACTCTCTTCCTGATCCCCTCATGTATCCGTTGCTAACGCTTGATCAATCGACACTTTTCTATCGGACGCTTAGCGACGCCTCTCGAAAAAAGCGAAAACACTCCTCCAAAATCAACGAGTGGGCTGCCGCAATCCCCGCCACTGCTAAGCCTACCTTTCAAGCTCCTAGATCTACCTCCAGCCGTGCTAAGTCTGACATTCCCTCGCATACGAGTGGCGCTCCGAGTCGTCGCTCGTCGGCACCTTCTGTTCTCACTGATAATGTCAAGATTATCAGCTATCGAGCATCAAACCCGGTTAAGGTAAAGGCCGAGCCGGTGCCTGAGCTCTCTATATATGATGACGGTGGTCTCTCGGACAATGATGAGACAAGGGGCGAGGAACGGGAGGTCGCGATTAACAGCCCCCCTAAGGGAAAGAGGCGAGTAACCAGCGAGGTAAGTTTGTTTTCGTTGATTCAAGTTTCATACAACAATCTAATCGTTATCCCACTGGCAATCAGCACCTCGTAGTTCAAAAGCCCTCGAAGTCCAGCGAACCGTCATCCAAAAAGCCTCGAAGTGAGGAGCTTCCGAGCTGGATCGACCAGAAATGGTTCCGCCATAAATTCGTTACGACGCATATGGCATTCGTTGGTCAAACCGCTAACCCTTGGGATGTGCCTGTCAAGCAGTCGGTCAAGGTGATGCAGAAGATCTGGGACGAAACCAACACTCACCAGTACGAGATTACAACATCCACCGCAGTCTATCAGAAGGTATGTGACTGGTTTGGCTCTACGACGATACTAAACTACATTTCAGACGGTTCAACGCCTTTCTGACTCGTGGCGTAATGTTATTGGATCCACCGGCATCGCCGTCCTTCTGGCGTTTCTCGATGCCCAAGAAGATCTACGAGATTCAGATGAAGAACGTATCGGATTTGCAAAGTATTACCTTGAGGATCTTCGCTTCTCGTACAAAAATACCGAACACAGTGACAAAAAGGTACGGTTCCACCGAACGCTGTGTCTAATAATAACTTAAACACTTCTTAGAAATGGAAGGGGCTCTTTCGCAGTCCCTTTATCCTCCAGACATTTGCCGCCCACCTCACAGCTATCGAAGGTTCTGTGAAGGTTTCCAACCTTCATGACAAACCCACTCCTATGGCAATTGGTGGGTTAGCCTTGGCCGCTGCCTCGGTAAGTACATATATCGTGCTTGCAGGGCTGTTCTGATCATTGATAGGTGGAGAGGGCGTTAACTCTGGTTGCCACCGGGACATTGACCGTTGCAATTGCCCGTGCTAGCAAAGGCAAGATAGTAACCCTCCCTCGGACTCTCAATCTCTCCACTGGCAAAGACTCCACACGCCGGACTGGTTTCAGCGAGCCATCTTGGGGTAAGGCTACCCGTAATTATGCCAAGTCGGCGCGCTCGCTCCCAAATACCAAGTTTGATGCCATTATTCGGGAAGCCCAAGAATTCATGAAGCCGATACGATCTCGCGGCAAGACTACTGAGCCTACTACAGAAATGATCGACAGTGATGATGATGACGATGAACGTGCATGTCTCGTCGATAACTCTGACTCGGATGAGGAGTGTAAGTCATCATGATCTCTTCTCTTCCGTGACATCACTGACATTGATCGTTCAGAATCTACAACGCAGCTCACTGTCCCCAATAACCTTACTATAAATTTCCCACCCTACGCTTGCCTATCACCATGCTAGATTCAACTCTGGCTTATCATGCTTACCTTGCTTTTCACGGATCCCTCTATTTCTTAATGCATGCTTAGCACATTTAGCACGTCTTTATACCCATGCTTGGCCTCCTTCCTCCTCCTTATTATCCAAATATACGTGTTTTACTTACTACTAGTACATGCTTGGAGAATGCTTAAAACATTTAAATGTCGGAATCTTAGCCTGCTTTTGAGCTTTTTCCTGCTTACTGAACATCAAATCACTTAAACTCTGGTCTCTACCATGGAACTTTTGGTGCCAGGAGATTCACTTAAATGGTGGCTTAGATGAGTTAGATTTGTGCTTAGCCTAAGCCCAAGATAAGCCAGACAATAAGCCCAGCTAAGTCAAATTCATGAGAAGACCTAGCTTAACCTAAGCATGGTCAGGCTTAGAGACCTCCTGCTTAATGGTGCTTAGAAGCATCATTAAGTCATATTAAGCATGCTCAAGTGTTGGTAAGAAAATCTCATATTTTCCTGATGGGGACATCCCAGCGTTCTTCATCCCAGTTGCGAAGAATTTTCGAGAGCCATGGAGATGATGTGCGGTTATAGATGAGTTCAGCATAGGCTTTGTTGACGGTGAGGGCAATGCAATTAAGTTAGGGATATAGACGCCTTCGAGAAGCAACGCGCCGGTGGGGACGAGAGTCTAGGGCACGATACCGCCTAGAGCCGCGATCAAACTTGTCCATGTTAATACCATACGTATCGTGCAAAGATCAACAAAATACGTAGCTGTAGCACCACCACCAGCACCTGACGAGTCGAACCATTTGAAGAACCAACAGGCCAAACCTGCCACCAAAGCCAATCGGAGAACAAAAGACAACATGAGGGGCACTATTCCGTTGTCTGATTTGGACCTGGTGAGCACACGGTGACGCATGATGTAAGGACCCAGCAGCGCGGCCGCGGGAAGTACGAGCGCATGGCCGAACGGTGGCGGTTCCGCAGCGGCTGCATCAGTACCACCGGAGAGGAAAACTGTCATATGGCACCAAGGTTGTTGTTCCTCGCGGCAGACGGTACTGACGGCTATCAGCCTGACGCAGACCACGAACAACGCGAGGATGCCATGCCACAGACTTAAGGTCGGCACTGATAGTACGGTGAGAAGCGGTGGGAGTACTACGGAGTAGTGTAAAGGGGAGCAGGAAGGCTACCACGCGGTCTTCCCAAAAGGTGTATGAGTTGGTGACAAAGGCGATCAATGAAGGAGTAAAACAACGAAAGAGGAAGAGAGACAGAATGGTGATTTTTTAGGGAGCGGTGGAGGCGGAGGCAGAGGCGATGATAGGCCGAGAAGAATGCCGAGGGTGATACCAAGATCATTCGACGGAGAGAGGCCAAATAGCGGTCCCACTCATCCAGCCCACGAGAGTACTGTCCACTACGCGCATAGACCATCCAACCGATCCAAAGGCTGAGCGCAATCTCGACTAATCCTGCCACCATGAGTGCGGGGTTGATCGCTCCCAGAGAGACAGCATGTCTCGAGCACCAGACGCGTAAACGCGACCACCGCTGCTTCTAGACCTGGCTTGCCACCGGTGTGCGAGAAGTTGGTCCAAGGAGTTTCCAGCACACTCCACACGCCGTTGAGTTCGGCGCCAGAGGGGCTGCTGCGATATGCCTCGAGATAGGAGCGCACCTGACATGCGTTGGTATCGAGTGCCTTTGCGTATTTGTTGGCGGCACGATCACGCCAGAAGAGCTCGGGTATGACCGTGCCGAGGTTGTTGAGAGGGATGGGGAGGCTGAGGAGGAGGGAGCGAGATCGATTTGCTGCACGGAACAATGGACCCTTGGAGTACATCCACAAGCCAGCCGAGACTTTGAAGTCGCTGTCGCCACCGCGGTCACCCTTGCGGTCCATGCCATGGTCTCCGAGAACGACGAGGAGTGTTTTGGTCGAGCGGGTTGACGACACGTTTCAGGATGTCGTTCATCTGTCACAGCTTGGCTAGTATTATCGGGTGGTCGGGACCTACAAAATGTCTGATGTGGTCGACGCCGAGAAAGTGACCGATGATGAAATCCCAAGTGTGGGGTGCATCGAGTCTGTCGAGCGAGGGGAAAAGTTGCCGATGATGCCGTTGTCATTGGTGTGGAGATCTTCGACGTTGAAGGAATTAAAGTCGTGAGTCATCTCTGGGTGGAAAGAGGTCGGAAAGACGGAGAGCCAGTGCCATCACCCACAAACGCTATCTGGAAGCCAGCGGAGAGGGTCAGGAAGATCTGTTACCGTAGTGGAGGACTTACATTCTTATTTACTTGTCAGGACTGGACCTTGAGGTATTTGAGGACGTTCGTCAAAGTTTGGAATCCAACAAGCTCACCAGCACAGACATAATTGATTCTGTTGGCCCTGTTGGTATCGATCAATCGGAGAAGGACTGTGAGTTGAGGAAAGGGGTTAGCGTCCGCATTTAGTGCTATAGCAGTAGTTGGATTGCCTACCAGGACACGTCCCTTCCACCAGTATTCCTGGTAGCTGTTGCTTGTCTAGTACACGAAGATTCGATTCGATGATGAGGCTGGGGAATGCTTAAGATATGGTGCGCTCACCTTACTTCATGTCTCTCTGCATCGTCTCGCTCAGCCGCTGAGATTCGATCCCACCAGTGAAGAGGCCGTCGAATATGGAGAACTCGATACCTCTCTCCGACTGAAAGAAACCTGGGATGAATCTATCAATGAGACGCACCCTACGCTCCCCGAAAAGCCCATTGGCGTACCCAGCGCTTCGTCGCCGTCTCAGATGGCAAAGCCTGCCCACAAGGCGTTGTTCAACGCTAGTCCCGCCTCGTCGCCATTGCGCGGCACCATGGCGAGCCCACCAGCTGTGGACAAAGAATCGCTGCGAAAACACAATGAGGCAGAGTTTGACGTGGGCGAAGAGCTCTCTGGTACGGCTTGCAGGGTGTCAAGGTGACCGACGATGAGCTCCTGGCCCTAGTGGAGGAGCTGGGGCTTGGTGGAGAAGAAGCAGGTGATCTTGTGAACGGTTTGGGCCATCTGCCCTGGTATTGATCAGTAGCTATATACCAACATAAAAATGGTGACGCACCTCGACATTGAAAGTCACGATCTCCAATAGACAGTCTCTGACGTTGGAGATAGTATCAATGACCTCCGCATCATTGAACGCCTGGTTAACACGACTGGGATTGACGGCATATTTCGAGCAGCTCAGCTCGTCACGTTCGACAGCACGCGGCATGGTCAGTCCGCGGTA
The DNA here is from genome assembly GCA_003313945.1 of Lactifluus pinguis. Taxonomy (NCBI): domain Eukaryota; kingdom Fungi; phylum Basidiomycota; class Agaricomycetes; order Russulales; family Russulaceae; genus Lactifluus; species Lactifluus pinguis. The sequence goes on from QLPA01000426.1 coordinate 19,387, forward strand.
AAAGGCGACATCGACGAGAGGGGAACTGGGCAAGATATCAGTAAGCGAAGCGAGAGCAAAGAACTCACCCAGCGAGTGGCAGCGAAAGCGGCGTCAGGCTGGACAAAGCCTTTCGAGCGCATATCCTCGAATGCAGCATGCGACATAATGACAAGGGCAATCTGCACAAACTGGGTAGCGAAAAGAAGACTCTCTGGATGAATGAAGGTGTGTTGAAGGGTGCAGACGTGTATACCAGCGAACCGCGGGAATGACTCGGATGCGTACAAGGAAATGTAGGGATTCGTGTGAATGGGGTTAAAGTCCCCCAAGACCTTTGAACAGGGATCGGTGCCGACTTGTCTGATCCATGCCGTTGGAGGTAGGTCATGACAGGATTGACCTGGTGTTCATCGTGCTCGAAGTCAATGTAAGCTACCTTGACTGAGCAACCAAGATGACCACGGAAGAAGATCAGAAGACGTCACCAGTAACGGTAACTGAGTGATAGCTCACTGTGTAACTTCTGTGCGAAGGTGAAAGATGAGACGCGTTCCAGTTTGGTCTTGTTGGCCAATCCTTGGACAGCAGGACGCTGACGTCCGCATTGGAGGCAAGCTCAGCAATGTAATCCGGCTCGTCAACGATCTTAAAGGTGCTCTCGTAGTCTGTAAAGCAAACACTTTAGTCCACTCTGATAATCAATCATAACCAGGAGGGATTAACCTACCAGGCAAGACATGCACTACACAAAATGTCTCCTCCAGAGCTGTGAACCCCATTCCCGGGTTGTGAGATTAAGCTTGTAGGTGATGCCCAGGCATGCCCAGAGTAGAGGATGTGTTGAAGAAGTTGTTGATGCAAGTGCCAAGTGAAGCTTGTTGATGGCAGTTTTTCCAACATGGTTACCACCCCAAAAGAGGTAAATTAGACGGCTCAAGCGGCTTACGAGCTGAATCGAGCCGAACCACATAGTTGAATCAGCTCGGCTCGGTTCAGCTTGGTATGAATTACCAAAAACGGTTGAAGCCGAGCCGAAACTGAACCAAGCCGAGCCGTGACAACACTACTGAAGAGTGTCGCTGCAGGTGGAGATGAATGGAAACAAAGCACCAATTTCCCACCAATCCTGAAACTGACTACAGGTACACGGCTTGAAGTTCTGCAGAGTGGGTCATTGGTACCTAGTAGCAACGACGGAGACGGGGCATAGGGTGCGTGAGTTTGTAGTGGCAAAAGTAGAGTTTGGCCCTGAGATCAATCTGCATCATGAATGGGCATGCAAATGGTCGGGTGCACACGCCGACATAGATGGTTTGGATAAGTTCTGAGTGCGCCGTGAAGGAGCATAGGGGTCCGAGGCAAGTGATGAATGAGAAGAGACAAGTGAACTATTTGGCATGGGATGATTCCTTGCAGCGATATGAATGGCTCGACACTATGAGCGGGGACATCAGAGGAAGGAATGTGGGGGGTTTCCATGGCCGGATAGAGGCGGAGGAAGAAACCCTGGAGATAGCTACATCTTTGCTCGCATCCCCATGATCCTTCTCGAGCAATTCGATGCACAGTCGTAGGTCCTTGTTTTCACTGATCGCATATCGATGAGCTGACTGCGGAGTGATTGGCTCGATCGTCTGTCGTCCGAAAGAGGCGTCCCATGACCATTAACACGCGACTGAGTTGACTCCGCACCACCAGATGAGCCACGTAACGAGTCGACCTCGGTGAGCAAACTCGTGTTGAGACCCTTCTGTTTCATCAGTTCGTCTTTCATGTGCCGGTTCGGCCATTCTGTCTCTCTATACAAGGGGGACAAAAAACATTGAGGACTATCATCCACAGTCTACACGGGAACCAAACCTACTTCACGAGCTGCACCGCGAGGAGGTAGTCGTCCTCAAGCTGCTGGATGCGTGCCTTGTAACTCCGCTCCACATCTTCGGTTCTTCATCCTGCCTCTGTGATATGGGCCTCGCTCAAGAAGCTGTCATTCAAGCTGCTGCATGTCAAGGCTGGGCTCTGCGTGCTGTGCAGACGATCCAGCTGATTCGACATTGTGCTAACCTGTGAGAGTGCATCCGAGTCTTGCTTCTGGTGTGACGCCGTCTGCAACTTGTGCTCTGTCTTCTCTTGCAAGCGCGTATACTGTGACAGCTTCGTCTCTAGCTCTGCAACCTTTGAGGCTGTCTCGCTTTCGGTTTTCGCTGGTAGGCAGTCATTGTTAAGCACGATATCGTTCTCCACCAAGTAGTTCCGTAGCATATCGAGTCGCAGTGCTGCATCAGCCGCATCCTTCGCCTTCTCCAACTCGCGTAAGGCGAGGTCCTGGCGTGCACGACACTTTCTGCGACTGCATTAGGGTTTAGGGTTTAGGGTTTAGGGTTTAGGGTTTAGGGTTTAGGGTTTAGGGTTTAGGGTTTAGGGT
>QLPA01000427.1:0-28531 GCA_003313945.1 Lactifluus pinguis
GCGAGCACCGCCACGAAGCGCACGGTACTGCAAGGACGCGGTCCAATAAGAGCCGCCCCAAACCGGTGGCCACCAAAGATCCCACCTAAAGCCCAACCGAGTCAATTCAGACGACGGAGACCCGATCTGGTCATTCTCACGAGCTTTCATTCCAGTGGGAAGAGATCCACTGCAGGTCAAGGTTGATTGTGGGCCACAGAACGTCCTGAACCCATGTGCCGTTTTTCTGTTCAGGTTCGATCAACCATTCCGCGTACTTGAGCAGGACATCAGCGCGGAAAGCTGGGCCATCTGTCGCTGTACTCAGAACCGGAAGGACACGCTCAAAACATTAAAAGTCACATACCTGCGGCAGGGGAACCAATGCGAATCTCGGGATCGAGAAGTTTGTTGAGCTTGACATCGAACACAGCCTCTCCAATGCCACCGGTGTATATGTTCCCAGCGAGGCTGACCACCTGCTGGGTCCTCGTAAGAGCGTGGACCACATCGTCCATTTGGGGTCGCAGGGTCGCATCAGCGAAAACAGTGAGCTCGTTGAGCCAGAGATGGTAGACGAGGCAGGCGTCGCGCAACCAGTAAACCGAGAACTCGGGATGGTTAGGATCTGGGATGACGGCAGCAACCACGCCAACCTAGAGTTTTGAACAGCAAGAATAACGGTCAGTCTCACAAAGCGTTCCGAGAGTACACAACAGGAGTCCTGGCTCACATCTGCACCGGCTTCTGGGCCCGTGGTGTCATGGAGAAGAGTCTTCCTTGTGACAGGTCCCAACCTTGTAAAGTAATCCCTGACTTTCGCGTCTAACTCTGCAAGAGTCGTTTCCATCGGGTCACTGTCGCATGAGAAGGGACTGGAGAGAGCCTGGCCCACGAGGCCAATTGCAGGGAGAAGTGTCAAAAGACGCATGCTCACGAGTACGGCGGGGTACGTGAGCTGGCCGGGCTTTCCTTTTTATCGTAGTCTGTTGTCCTTGCACAGATCATGTACGTAGTTGCCTTCTCGAAGCCTGAGAACCTTCGATGTAGCATCATACAGGAGCCGATTAGCCCTGATTTGCCTTTATTGATTGATTGAAAGGAAAACCATTTTTGGGTAAGAGAGAAGAAATGCAGTAGCGAGTAGCCCGGATATGCCCGCTGTAGCCGAGTCAGCTAAAAAAAAAAAGGGCACAATCGTATAACAGGAAAAGCGACATGATGACTCATTGACCATAATCCACGGATGAATCTTCGAAAGTTACGCCGTATTTTATTTTCCAGAAAACCAAAAGAGCGACGGGGATGACTATCCATTATTGCGAGGAATGGACCCATTCCTAAATGAGGATGGCGAATTTTTTCTTTTCGGGCTAGAACGGACGGAGAGGGTAAAACACGTAAGCGTGAAGCTTGTTACCACTGCATAGATCCACGCGGCAACTGTGACAGTTAACTTTTGGGTGTGTTCAATTCTGTATACAGTATGTATGTTAAGGATACAGTTCTTTTTTTTTTTGGAACCGGAGTTTATTGTCCCCTGCAATGCAACAAGACTCCCCCCAGCGTAACTTCCATGCCTCACACCCGAAGGATTACTGGGCCTGGATGCATGTCCACAATGGCCATCAGGAAACAGGAGTGAAAGATGTTCAGCAGAATGCTGTGAAAGAACAAGAAGTTGAGCAAACAAGTCAATTATACCTCTCTCGAAGGCATCAGGATTCCACTGCTTGGCAGGCATTGGAGCGAAGCGGTTACGAGTGTCACGGGTGATGCCATACAGCCATGTGGTCACGGGACGTCCTGCGACTCGGACATGACAAACCACGGCCACACTCCTCTCTCTCTGTTCAAGGAAACCAAGCAAGACTTGTTGCAAATCTTAGGGCCCCCTCTCACGCCCGAGAAGGTCCCGCTGCCATCGCTGTTCATAGCCGCCAAAGCTCAAGCACCGCAAACGAATCCACAACACGGCCAACCATTGAAGATGGAATGTGCTTTCACGACAGGTGCACGGAACATGGAGCCCACTTCAGCCAATGTTGTCTACAGGTGTGATATGGTTGACGAGTGCAGGTAAAGGTCCCCTGACCTGGCCGATTCCTATCCTCATGTGTGTCATGATCTCGTGTCCCGTGCGTCAACGCATCACATTGATCGCGGTGGCGTTCCGACTCGGAGACTCTACTCGGAAAAACAGGTTCGGTCGTGCTTTCCACCCCATTTTCTTCACACTGTCGAATACAAACCGTGGACGTTGCCGTCATGGCGTGACCCTGGCGTGGTTTGACCGCAAGCCTCAATCCCGGCTTCGCTATTGCAGTCAGTCCACGCGCCTCGCGCTTTTATCCTCATCCATATATATGCTATATCCTCTCATGGACACCTAAATCTCGCGGGGACCCATGGGGCGCCGAAGGGTCCATTTTGTGATATTTTACACTCCGCTCTCAGGCTAGACTGGCAGAACCCATCATTCCGGTGTCTTCTTTCGATATTTTCCACACCGCAGCGCTCATGCTTGTCATGAGGAGCTGTAACACGATAACAACGTGGGACAGCAGCGCCTTCCTCTGCTACTTGCCTCGGTGATAAATGCTCGCTCTGTAATTCGGCCTGATGTAAGGTGAACCTACATGCCCCCTCAAATCCAGCAACTTTCGCCCCTGGGGTACCGTGACTTCGTCTTCGTATCTGCCCTCAACATCGTCTTGATTCAGAAGCCCCGACGCCGATCAGTTGCGACACCACATCGACTTTTGAACTCGACTCATCTCGACTATCTCATCGCCTCCGACGCTAATCAATCATCAAGAATACATTCAAGAGCACTTTAAATTTGTACATATTGAGTATCTTCTGTTGTTTTGACCACTAACTACCCCTAACTCTTTTTTAGACGTCTCTATCAGACTGGTGCTACGAGACGACGCTTGCGAGCGTGTTCCACTCTTCCACCGCCTCTCCCCCTTCATGTATGGACGATCGAGCGACGTCACGCGCAAGGCCAAGCCGTCTTGGAGCGTTGCCGATGCAGCGCCTCCTCGGCTGAAGCCTTACATTCCCTCCCCTTCGTTTATCATTCGTGTTTCACACTATTTTGTCTGATCTTAGGAGGCAGCGTATCAAAGCATTGCCTTCAAAGACTTGTCCTCTTTCGTTTGCCTGAGCTACCTACAGAACACATATAAGAGGCCTTGCCCATTAGCCTAGAAGGGTATCCAATACACTGCTTTCATTCAGGATCACTATCATCTATCTCGTCACTTGTTACAGCTCCGGCCACAATCACGCGCTCAACTGCCGCACACGTCTACCTCTCATTCACCTCCGATTCCGAAAACGTGCCGCGAGCGTTTGTATCGTTCCCGCGCACGTCCCTCCCTGTCATATCGACTCCGCTTTGCTTCCTTCGGACTCGCCCGTGCTTCTTCGGAGTACGTTTACTGGTTACAAGCTCTCCCAGGTATTAGAAACCTTCCCCTATTCCGTCTATTATGTCAGGGAAACCAAGCAAATTCCGAGTCGCGATTTGGTTTGTTTCTCATATGTCTTCCGCCTTGAGGTACTTATTAATGAGGCGGTTCAATAGCGGCGGTGGCATAGGCAGATTGACCCTTGCTTTTGCCTTGTCCAAATCATCTGATATCTGCGTCGACGTATACGAGGCAGCCTCCCAATTTACCGATGTGGGTGCCGGCATCGGTCTGTTCTGGCGAACGAGACAAGTCTTGAAGAACCTCGGCCTGGAGGAGGACATTATACGACTACTCACCTTCACCCCAAGTGACGACAGAGGTGAGTTGGACTCTAGAGCGATCGAGTGCAACCCTGAAGACCTCGTAGTCCCATCTATATGTTATCGCAAGGGTGACCAGCCTGACGGCTGCCCCATTGGAGCAGTGTCCTCACGAGGTTAGACGTTTTCTTTTCGTCTTCGTCTGCTTATTTCAAACCTTCCTTTAATTTTCAGGCGGGCTTATGGGTATTCATCGCGCTGAGTTTCATGCTGCTCTGCTGAACCGGTTACCATCCCGGTGCCGCACTTTCACATCTAGACGTCTTGAAAGTTACACCCAGCAACCCGACGATCAGATCCAGTTGCAGTTTCAAGACGGGTCTACCGCGACGTGCGATATTTTAATTGGGGCGGATGGCATCAAATCCGTCGTTCGCAAGAGGATGTTACAAGCTGCTGCGGAATTTGAAACGCAAAGTTGGGACAATCAGGCTGGCGAGCTCCGTAGCCTTATCGACCCACGCTTCAGTGGCGTCCTCACCTACAGGGCGCTCATACCTGCTGAAAGACTGTCAAAGATTTCTCCTTATCATAGCGTATTCTCCTCGCCCGTGCATGTAGGTCATCTGGTTCTTTTTAACCTCTGGGTGCTCGGGTTCACCGTATTTAGTACCTAGGCAAGAATAAGGTAAAGCCTATCAACCGGAAGTTATCCAGTGATACCGAATCCTGGTTTCGTGTCTTAGCACATCATAGCATATCAGGTTTCCCGCGGGCGTCTTATCAATTTTGTGGCCTTCGAGGCGCATCCTGATGAAGAGGGAACTCATTTCGGGGGTGCATGGGTCACTGATGCAGATCCCACATACGTTTCGAATCTATTCCATGGTTGGGACAAAGATGTTGGCGATTTGGTACAGGTGCGGGGCGGACACTGGGAAATAGCATCGCGAAAATGCTCATGGCCGCGGTTCTCAGTGCTTGCACGATTTGAAGACGACTCGATGGGTTGTTAATGTCCTTGCGACCTTGCCATTCTTTGCGTTTGGTAAAGTAGCGGTTCTGGGAGATGCCGTATGTTTTTCCCCCACCATTTGGATTGACAAGATTGACAACACGAATCCAGGCTCATGCCATGACACCCTTTCAGGGTGCTGGCGCCATGCAAGCCATGGAAGTCAGTCTCCGCCCGACTCGTGCTTCTGATCGTTGAACCCCTTTCAGGACGCTTGGATCCTTGCCGAGTTGCTCTCACACCCGCTCGCGACGCGGGACACGCGGTGCAAGTGCTTGGAATGTATTCCTGTATCCGCCAGCCCATCGCTACGGAAGTCGTGAGGATTTCGCGTGTCAATGGGGAGCACTTTGGGTTCCGCAGGATCGGACCAGACGCATCGCCTTCACAACTACAGGAAATTGTGAAGAAAATACAGGAAAGTTTCGACCAGGTAGCGGAGTCGGATGCGGCACCGGACATGCAAAAAGCAATGGAACTGTTGCAGGCAGAACTGACTGCATAGCACCAGGCGAGACTTGAAAATGTCTTGAGAATTCCTGATGACAGGCAGATAAACAGAACGACTATAATTCGAACCCATGGATATACCGTAACATTGTAAGCAGGGACAATCACTCTGCGTGTCCAGGGATTTGTGGTTTTTACTTTTGACTAGGCGTGGTTCGAACATTAAATGGTGGGTGGCACAGTGCAAAAACTACATAAAAGAATGTGAGATCTGACTTTCGTACCACAGAGGAATGCCAGTGGGAGTACGAAGAGTGCTCGAAATATGTAGTCGTCACTGTGATCAGATAAAATAAAGTTATACCCCATGGCCATCTTTGTATCGATTCACTTTTGTGTTGAGTATCATAGACCGCAAGCTGTACGACGGCTTTTTGCACTTTTCTTTCTATGGGAGTCAATCGGACAGCACGTTCAAGCCCGAATGGTCTGAACGTGAGACAAATACACGAGAAACAAAGAACACGAAAGGTGCTCAATAAAGGTAGACCGCGAGCTATTCAAGCCGCGTTGCAAATACTGTCCCTCAGACGCGGCTTGTGGGTAAGCGAGGTGACCCTGTGGCCCACGTTGAACTTACCGATCCCGGCCTGGACCGCCCACATGGGGTGCGCACCTAGGCCTTGGGCGAACCGCCTTGTGCTACGGGAACGTCATCTCGAGGGACGCTTTGGTCCCTCACGAGGCTGTTATTGGCACTGGTGCTGCTGATGTGCATATAGCAGCTTGGTGTAGTTCCTACGATGCAAGACGCTGACCACGCTGAGATTCTCGCGTGGGTGACCCCGCCCCTCTTGCTGTGCCCCATCGTGATCCGTGGGAGGTGCGGGCTCACCTTGCTGAGCACAAACAAGCCCATGACATCGCCGTGCAGCCCGCTGCGTTGTCCCGAATATTGCCAGTCTGCTCTTGGGACATATGAGTCATAAAAGTTCCAAAAGCAGAGCTACAGAACCTCCGCATAGACCATTTGCAACACGGAAGACTCACCCGCGGCTGATTGTCATCATAGCTATAGCCAGCTTCCCTTGAATACGCAAGTTGCGAAACCGAGCACCCGTATGGGCTGTCTTGAGTTTGAGTTGTAGATGGTGTTCTTACACCAACATGGAACTGGGTCCGTGTATTTGGCGATAGAAATATTGGTGACACAACAAGTGGTGGGGGTCTGTTGGAAATTGCTGAAGGAACCGCGGCGACACTGGGGGAGGCTGCAGTTGCGATTCTTGCTGCTGCAATTAATGAACCTGACATCAGGAAAAGGTCCGAGTCTGTGGCGTAGCCGAAGGTGTCGCAAGCGTAGGCGGGGACACGACGCGAGCTGTGACGAGGCCTGTGTCTGTGCCTTTTGAGGCATTGGTTAAGTTAGTTGTGGCGGACCTTGTTGGGCGATCCTAGTGAAGCTTGTTTCCATGCTGTGCGAGTCTAATGACAACGAGAGAGGTAAAACGGGCTTCCGGTGTCAATGAGCGGAGTAGCGGAGTGAGCGCGGGGCGCTACTTACGAATTTCCGCAAGCACAGCCACGGAAACCAACTAACTTACACCAATACGACAAGGACGATAGATCTCCGAAGAGAAGAGATCTGCTCCGCTAGCGATACTAGTGGTTGTATTCTCTCTGTTAGAGACTTCGTGGTTTCATTTTTAAGGTGATGAATTACAGCGCAGCCTGAGGAAATAAATGCGGGAAAACAAACAAAAGGACAATTTTGTATCGAGGCAAAGAAAGGATCTACTAATACAACACGAAATCGCAGACTATTCGAAAGCTATTGTACACCATCAAAACGATTGTATCATAGCAAGGGAACAACAAGACAAGACGAGAACCAAAACCAATAGGGTGTAGACGCAGAACTGGGACCAAGGCACGTCTGCCATCGGTCCAAGATCCAGAGCACGTCCTCAAGAGGACGAACCTGCCTGGTGCTCACGCTCGAGATGAGCTTTGAGTTTTCTCCGGCCAACAACCGTATAGTCACATTGAGGACATTTTACCGGCTTGGAATGAACGTCGTCGAAATGGCGAGCGACGATTTTCCTCGCTGGAAATGTTTTGTCGCATGATGTGCACTTGAACCCCGTCTGACAGTGAGTCGTCGGCTGGTCCACTACCCCATCCAAACCGTGACCGTGTTCGCCATATTCTTCGACATGAGACGTCACGGCATTGTGTCCTGCGGCAGATGAAGTCAAAATGTAGTAAAAAGAAATGATCGCCTGGGGATGTCGAAAACTGCTAACCTGAGTGATCCATGAAGAAACGAAAGAAGTGGTGCAAGTTAAAGTTAGAATCTCCACTTGCGGAAGTCTGAACAAGAGTCTGAGGGAAGACAATAACCAGCATAACAAGTTGAATCTGCCCCAATAAGGGGATGTAGCACCACGGTCAAGTCCCTCTCTCAGCTTCAAGTTGACCGCGATGAGTAAGTGTCAGTCAGTGTGCCTGACGACACATTTACGCATTGACTCTTCCAGTAAGTCCATCCTACCATGATAAAGTAGAATAGTGCGCGGCCCTAGTAACTTAGTTAGTAGTTCCTTGACGTCGATAAGACTAAACAAAAGGCGATAAAATTTAATTAATATTAAATTTAAAAAAACCTACAAAGAGACGGAGAGTACAAGGAGAGAATGCTTTTTTTTCAGAATGACGCGGCTAAGCCTTTGCATTTGCGAGCACACTCCTCGCCAGCGACAGGTACGTCACGGCCATTGGAGGATCGCTACTCTCCAATGCGCACGTCTTTCCCCAATGGGTGAGGCCTCCTCTTCCGAGTGTACCTCGACCCATCGCACGTACTCTAGATGCCCGCCAACCGTGCATCTATCCGGCCTTGCGAAGCACCGATAGTAGTATGTACAGCCGCGGAAACCAACTACCCCTAGATGACAAGGACGACACTCTTGCGGAAGATTGAAACTCAGACGCGGAACGCGAGAAGGGGAGAAAAAGCTTAGATTGTTTGTGGGCAAAGGCACAGCTACTTATACTACTGGGAAGAGTATGTACTACTGTATGTGCATGTAGTCGTAGGGCCAAATAGAGTGCGTAGACGATGATGCAATAGGTGCGAAGAGGTGGATGGAATGTAAAAAAGGTGGATGACACTAAGATAAGATTCGGACTCCGCTCTAACGCTAACAGACACACCCTGAAGAGAAGAGACCTAGCGATACTAGTGGCTGTATTCTCAGGCTCTCTGTTAGCGACCTCGTGGTTTCATTTTAAAGTGGAGGGTTACGGTGCAGCCTGAGGGAACAAAGGCAGGAGCGAGGCCACATGGAGAAGTTTTTCGCAAACAAACAAAGGATCAATTTTGTATCGAGGCCAAAGGATCTATTAATACAAAAGAAATCGGAGACTTTTCGAGAGCTATCGCACACCACCAAGGCGATTGTGTCGTTGCAAGGGCAACAACAAAACCAAAGCTAGATAGGGTTTGCATAAGGTGAAAGAAGGGTGAACCAGTGAAGGGCAGAACACGCAGGGACGCCGACATCGCATTTATACTACTCAAACTGCTGGCACTTGCACAGCTCATATCCTTGAGATATGGCTAATATGCAAAAGAAGGCAGCGTATCCACAGAATCTAGACGAGTAAGCAAAAGCGAAAATAGAAGAAGCTAGCTTGAAAACTTCAGTCATACCAACGAATCACAGAACACGGGTAACGACTCCAATGAAGAAGCCTCATACATTTCTTGATGCCCAAAACCCCGCCCAACGTCACACGCACCTCTACTCGCCTCAGCGCGTACCAAAATCCGCCGAGGGCGGACTGGACCTGGAAAGTATCATTCTCGCTGCATCTTTCCGGGTTTCCGAGCACCTCCTCAAGGCCTCAAGAGCGCAGCTCAAAGTTGTGCTCGCGCTTCAGATGAGCTGTGTATTTTCGCTTTCCAATGAACGTTAAGTCACATAGGGTACATTTTTCCGGTTCGGCATGAACATCATCGAAATGACGAGCGAGGGCTTTCTTCGCATGTAATTCTTTGCCGCATATGGGGCACTGGATCTTCAGTGATGAAGCGAGAGATTCTGCCCAGCTGTCTGTGAGCTTGAACCAACAATTAGGATTGAGAGGGCTCACCTGGCTGTACAGACGAGGTGATGGGGTCATCATCATATTCGCCAAAGTGAGTACCATCTACTTCGGCTGATGACGTCGAGTGGGGGTTATGGGACATGTTATGTTCTATAACCGATAAGGTCAGAATGAAAGAAGAAATCCTTTATTAGGCCAGAGATGTCGAAAGCTGCTCACCTGAGAGATCCGTGAAGAAGATACTATGAGCTAAAGAAGCGGTGCGAGTTAGAATCTCTGAAGGATGATGAAGACTCGTCGACAAAGGCTTTAACTGATACGGCGGCATGTCAATCAATCTGCCCAATAAGGGAGTGTAGCACCACGGTCAAGTCCCTCAGGTCGCTCGAGATGAGTAGGTGTCAATCGGTGTGTACATCTCTGATGATACATACACGCATTCTAGTAAAACCAACTTACCATAATAAAGTAGAATAGTGAGCAGCCCTAGTAGTAGTAGTTCCCTGACGTCGATAGGTTCTAAGGGAAAAAGTGTTTACCTACAAAAGGGCGGAGAGAATGCCTTTTTTTAGAAAGACGCGGCTACGCCTTGGCGTTTGCGAGCACACTCCTTGCCAGCGACAGGTACGTATCCGCCGGGTCGCTACCCTCCAACTCGCACGTCTTTTCCCAATGCGTCAGGCCACCTTCGATCAGCGTGAGCGCCTCTTCCTCCGAATGTTCTTCGACCCATCGCACGTATTCGGCTGCCTGCCACCCGTGCAACGTATGCGGTAATGGTATCGGAGCGCGCACGAGTATGTGGTGCAGCACCACGAGCGGGGGCAGTCCCGTCGTCGTGGCGCTGTCAAGTTCTGCGAGATGCGCGGTGTCGAGGAAGAGTAAGGGCCGCAACGCGCGAAGGGCGCGATACTCCGAACCGGCAGCGGCGGCGTCGAAGCCGCTGCTGCCACGTTTACTCTTGCCACCACCCCCCTCGGACAGAAAGGCCCCGAGTGTGAATTCGAGCTCGGTCATGTCCCCCGTGAGCCGCAGCTTGCGGGTTTCGTCGAGAGGCTTGACGATCGAGACGTGTAAGACGAATACCCTGAGTACGTGCCTTACGATATCCATTGGCCTGCGTAGACATGGACAAAAATTTTCTTTTGTTCTTCAGGAGACGATACGTATGAACGAACCATTTTCGTGCCACGTCTTCGATTGACAGGCGCGAGAGTATTTCGCCCTTGATAAACGCCAACTTCTCTGTGAGCTCCTTGACATATGTACTCGATCCAGTCATATCGGAGAGCGGATCGGCGGATCGCGCCGACTCGCGATGCAGTTTGGCGATAATCGCGCTGGTTTCTGACTTGATAGCCGCCAAGATAGGGCTAACGATACGCCCATATCCCGCCACCATTTCCTGTCGGCCGGTCATTGGCCATAACTTTTCCACCTGGAATGTACTTACCACCACAGACGGGTGCAGGATCGCGTACACATCGCTCGAGTGCTCTTCCTGAAGAGCGCCCATTCGCGTGGCACAATGGTACAGGAACGTTGCAAGTGAGAGATTCTGCACTTGGTGCGGCGTCGCCGCTGGTCCGGTAAGAAGCGTCGCCGTCCGATCCCGCACCACGAGTCCGTCTGCACGTGTGAGCAGCATGTCCAAGCTCGATTTGGCACCGCGTGCGACCGAACGCACGAGTAGTGGGTCAAATTTAGCTGCGTCAAGTTCGTTTGCGATCGTTCGCGCAACGTTCAACCCATCTGGTGAGGACGGCGGTGTCCGTGCACCACCTTGGAAAGCTTGTCCTACCGACTCGTTCATTTTGTTCGACGTGCGTGACAGGTAGAGTGCTTCGAAAGTGGAAAGCGCGCGGAGAACGAGAACAGTTTCTGGGCTGGAAAGGGTCAATATGCTATGTTCTGGTGGGCGCGGTACAAACGCATGAGGACCTTTGTCGCTCCTGGGTGTATACAGTGTCGGTATGCACTGCAATTTTTGAGAAGAAATCATGGAAGAGCCGCAGAAGCTTTGGATACCCGGAACTCAACGTTTGCTGGAGGAAGGTCGAATCTGCTCAAAGTCATTTTAAGGATGTTGCATAGGTCTGCGAAACATCTTACTCTTCGCCCCATCCCGAGTTTGTTTCTCCAGAGAACGTGCCAACGCAGACCAGAACGTTGTACTTGGCTTACTTTCTAGCACCTGCGGACCCGCATCTCGAGAGATGGTGAAGTTATGATGCCATAGAACCCACCTTCATTGCTTCATCAAGAAAGATAATTTGCGAGATTGGATCCTTCTTCAACTTCAAAACCTTTTCTAACGTATACACCTTAACGCAGCAATCGATTAAACCTGCTTCAGAAGAAAGTGGACGCGCTTACTTTAACGCATGCGCCAGTCATGTCCTCGATAAGGGCGGTTAACCGGCTCCAGAGCGCGTTGGCCCATTGTGGCGCGGTGACATTCGTCGGCTCTTGGCGGATGCGGGATTTGTATGCAAGACCCGTGGAAGACGAGGCAGAGTCTGGAAAAGACAAAGTCAACTCGAAACGCTGCGACGATAGGAAAAGCGAATACCCTTTGCGTTAAACACTTTAGAGATCTGAGATACGTCGAAGGCGGATTTGATCCGAGCTTCGACAGCAGTCGACAGGTCTGAGACAAGATTATGCACAATATCGGGTAACAGCCGGAGGTTGTGCGCAGTTTGAAGCGAAGTCGCCAGCAATGGTTGGTTCTGTATAAAGAAAGTGTGAATCATTGGGCGCTTAAGTTTTATGACGGAAATAACTTGCGGCTTGCGTAAGGCCATCTAGAATCATAGCCTCCATTTCGGCTGTTACTTTTGAGCGCGCAGATTCGATTAATGGTAGGTGCACAGCGACTGCATCGATGAAGCGGAGCGGAATGTGCCTAGCAATCGACGGCTCAGCGTCAGCTGGGGATAAGCCCTCTGGAGTGGCTGCGAGCGCGTCATGGGAGATCTCCAAAAGGTCGCCTGATAGACGTATTGGGTCAACGGATGGACGTTGTTGTCTGCCGAGCCCCTACCGAGTTCCGCAATTGTGAGCGCGGCCTGCGCAAGCGAGCGCTCCTTCTCCCCTTCGTGTTCCAATCCGGGCGTTGCGCTTCGCCGGCTGTCGAGTTTCCCACTGATCGCTTTTGCTCCTGACGCCTTGAGGTGTGATTCGGCGTCGTCCGGGTCCGCGTCATTTCCGAGTTCCACCATCTGTGCCTGTAACCGTTTCGCGAGGGTCGTGAAGCGGGATGTTCTCCGCAGAACATCAGAAACCTGCTGGAGGCGCTGCAAGCGTTTAACATTGGATTGCATTGTTTGGTAGGGGTATCGAAACTTTTGGCGGAGTCTGTAAGACGTAAACATGAGCGCTGTATGAGCGGCGGGAACATTGCACTGCATACACACTTTTCCAGAGATACATCGAGAGCATCGAGTCCCTCCTGAACAGCCTGCAAGGATCCCCTGAGCTCCCCAACTCCAGCAGCTTGTTCCAGTAAGTCTTCATGGTGCGCGGTGACCTAGTCAGGTTCATAACCATGAGACGAGACCGAGGAGTAAAAGGACGGACCACATTCTTAATCTGTTTTGAAACATCATCGATGCCATAATTTAGTTTAGAGATGGCAACCGAAATGTCCTCTTTGGCAGGTTCCAAGCCGGTGAGTTTTGTAGTTTTGGACGAACCCGGTTGGGGTGGATAGGATTCACCAGCAAGGACAGCGTTAGCATATTCACTCGCATCGAATTCTGGAGATGCGAAGACGGCATAGTCTACACGACGTCAGCGGTGATAACAGTTAGTCTAGGTGGAGAACGCACTTGCCTGTCATAGTACTGTACTGAACCAGCAAATATATGCGTTGTGCTAAACGGCGGCGGGGATTAGCTCATGTCACGTGTTGGAGAAGTGGCTGTGCGGCATACTCCGAAGTTAGTGGAGGATGTTCATATGGCACTCTAGCTTCCTTCGATAACGATACTCAAGTGGCGCGCCACACTGGAATGATGGCACCCATTGCATCTCATACGAGGTTATTACTGGGCCTACGGCTGCGGTATCAAGGACCCCGTCTCACTTCTCCCCTTTGGGCCTGACATCTTCACACGTGTCTTTGTTTTGCCACAGGGTATTTACGCCGATCAGGCATCATGACCCCTTGCCTTTGAATGGAGGGACACAGCCAGATTTATCGGAAGGAACTACCTATCGGGAGTGAAATCAATCCACGGGCACCTGTTTGCCGTGGGTTAAGGGCCCAAGGTTTCAAGTCACGTGTAGCTCAATATTAGAGTGGGTGTCACCCCGCACTCCGCAAGATACGTCTTTGTGGAGAACTTCACCCACGCATTTTACACAATAAAACTACGGCCTCTGTGATACCTTTCCCCTCAACTTTTTCATGGCTTACAACTACTATCGCAACAACGTCCCTGGCTGGGGAACTCAAAACGTACGTAGGCTGTCCCTTCTCACCCTACTCTGTTATCAGCTTAATTCTGCCTCTAGTTCCAACTAGTAGCTCCTCCAGTCCCCGGCTATCAGCCAATGCCTACATGTATGTATTTCACCTTGGCGCAAATCTGGGACTCATGTGCCGCACAGGGACTGGATTAGACTTTTATTCTGCCCATGCCATGGGCGGTGACCCGTGAGTATTTCAGTTACCATGCGAAACAAATCTCATTGGAGATGCGCAGCATGCTTTACCAAAATACCATGTCCCGTTTTCACAACTGGTTCGGGGGTGTTGGGAAGGAAGAAGCCAGGTACTGGCATAACCGTGCCTATGGTGGTATCGTACGTAGCCCATCGATCACCCCCTCGCCTTTTCCTGTCTCATTCGAGCCAAAGGGTGAGGTGACGCGGATGATGCCTGAGGAAATAGGCGCCGCAGCTGCTTACGAAGCATATCGTGAAATGAAGTATAGTTCGAGCATGTACAACTTTTTGTATTCCGACTTTGAGCGACACCGTGAAGCCTTGAGGGGGATGGCAATAGCTGAAGGTAACGTCACTATCGATCTATCACTATCACTATCACCCTTTCACTTCTCACACGTGATTGACTCACTTGTTATTATAGTCGTGCGCCTCTGGCAAGATACGGGCCGCGCGTTCGACCAATATGGCCAACAGGTCGCTTGCGATGCTGCGGCCTCTACAGCGGATCATATACTTAGGCAGCGCGAAATGGAAGGCGGTCTTGGGGTGGGACTCGGAGCTGGCTCTTACCGCGATCGCAGAAACTCCTTCGGTGCCTATCCCATGTCTGGGTACGCAGGTTCAATGGGGGGCAGCGTGTACGGCGGATCTAGCCCGATGATGGGAAGTATGGGCATCCCGGGTTCACCATATTCACCGATTGGCGGTGGGTTTGGCCAACCTGTAGGCATGCCCATGTCGTACGGCGGCGGATACGGGGGGGGCGGATACCCAGGCTCATACGCTGGTAGGTACCCAGGCTCGTACGGCGGTGGATACCCAGGCTCATACGGCGGTGGATACCCAGGCTCATACGGCGCATCCCCATTCGACCTCGCCGGCGGGTTACAGGTACCAGGCATAGGCTTCCCCGGGTACGCTACCAGCCTGCCTGGCACGCCAGCGGCACTTATCCTTCCCCCGGCGGAGGGTCACCACCACCACCGTCGGAGTCGGAGTCGGAGTCATCGCCACCACAGGCGGCACCGTAGTCATGACAGGTATTAGCTACCTTACCACCAAACCCTTATCCCCTGATTGGAAATTGTACGATAGATGATATTGTATGCGTTCCTCATAACCTATGTAAAAAGTGTCTCGGCCGATTGGATGGCTACGTATATGTCTATACTCACCCTGTGCCTATATATATTCTAGCTTGAAGCTCTGACAGAGTCGTTATTGTTACTACTGTACTGTACTTTACTGTACTGCATGTATTATCATTACGGCGTTGGCAACATCCTAAAAGGGAATTAATGTCCCACGGCGGCCCGATTGACCAACTCAGTGACTGTCTCTGTAAGACGCGCTACGGTCGGAGGAAGGAGAAACTTATCCAATCCCTCTTCGATCCATCTTTACATCTCACGCATCCACCATCACCATCCTTTACTTCCCAAAATGTCTGGAGCAGCAGCGAGCGTATCAGCTTCTCGATTCCAATCGTTCATGAACCACCCAGCTGGTACGTATCAACCCGAAGCGTGTGCGAGACAGCCAAAGTTTGACTGATATCCGCATGTCTGGGCGTGGGTCGTGTGCAGGGCCAAAGACGGTATTTTTTTGGGCTCCTCTCATGAAATGGTGTCTTGTCGCTGCGGGGCTGAAAGACCTCAACCGACCCGCGGATAAACTCTCGGTATCACAAAACGTCGGTACGTGAAATTTATTTCCTAGATTCCTTCTCTTCTCTTCTTTCTCCCCCCCCACTTTTTTTTTCTGATGGAATTGACGTTTTGTTCTTTTAGCACTTGCGGCGACTGGCTTCATCTGGGTGCGCTACTCCCTTGTTATCAAACCTGTCAATTACTCGCTTGCAGCGGTGAGTGTGAGACCTTTATCTTTGGTTCGGGTCCGATATTCGCTTCTCCTCTTCTCATGTCATCCATCCCTTTTGTCCTGTTGCAGGTAAACTTTTTCGTCGGATCAACTGGTCTCGGACAGCTCGCGCGTATCTATCAGTGAGTTTTGCTTTTGTTTGGTTCGCCTTTAGACGTAATGATTAATTATTCGTCCCGCACAGCCATCGTAGTCAGAAGGGAGTGTCCCCTCAGCCCGCGTAGCATAGAGCCCGTATGTCACTTCTGCACTTTGCTAAATCTATTAGAGACGTGCTTTTTACCCATCATCAAAAAGTGCGAGTTAGTGCATGCGAAAGATACAAGAGGGGAGTGCCTTAAAATACAGTGCTAAATACTGAAATCTCGGAAATATTAAAAAAAACCAGACCAGATGGTGGGAAAGAGAAGAAAAGCAGTTCTGGACTTCCTGATGTGATTCGTTCTGGTCATCGTGTTTGAGCACGCTGCTCCTCGCGGGATTCACCGCCGTCTTCTCTCGTTTGTTCCTGGGCTGAGAAACTCTGCAGCGCGGTGCGAGCGATGGACATCCAACTGTTGCCCTCCCTCGCGCGGTCGAGGGCGTTCGCAACAAACTGTTGCACGTGCGCCGCCGGGCTCACGGGATCAGCCGCATTCCACTGCTGTTCCTCAAATTGCCATTCCCAATGTTCATCAAACGAGTCCCAGGCCTGCGGACGTGGCCTCACGGGTCGTCGGGCACCACCTGTTCCCGGGGTTGCGTCCGGACCGTAAAGCATGTCCAACACCGTCGCGGCGAGACCCGGCACGATGCCACCCCCGTTCGCGGAGAGGTTAAAGAGCCAGGCTGCGGCCGCAGACAGTGCGGCGGCGACGATGCCCCATTTCACCAGCCAAGCGGTTGTGCGAACGAACCAAGTTGCGGTGCGAACGGCGCTGGCGAGCGCGAGATAGGCGGCGAGTACGGTGATAAGCGGTGGAATGATTTTTTGGGCGTCCCAGTCGGAGGATATGAGTGCGGAACCGAGACCGATGAGGGCGCTGAATAATGCGAGGACGTGGGTGAAGAGGGTGAGGAGCGCATTGGACACCGGGGGCGGGAGGCAGGATGAAATGTAGCTGAATATGGGATCGATGATGGCCGAGATGATGGGTATTTGCGGAGGAAGAGGAGGTACGTTCGCCATGCGGAGTAAAAAGGAAAATGGCAACGATCACGCACACGGTTGTGGGGGAGTAAAGCAAGGTGTGTGGTGGTGTCGTACAGTACAGCAAGTAGTAGTACACGGTGGCACTGGACGGTGGCACTGGAGGCAACAACAACAACACCACGCCTCTCTTTGCAAGCGACGGCGCCGCATGCCAGGGACCGGCGGACCGAGTTGTCCCCAAGGGTGACACGTACCAGTTTCGTGACACAAGGAAATAAGAAAAACCGGAAAAGTCGGGGTCCGTGACAACCATCACGCCAGGTTTTCAATTTCAATTCGGCAAATACCAGGGACCCCGTTTTTGACACCCCTTCTTACCGCCGCATTTGGAGACATTGGTCTCATTCGCTGGACAGTTTATGGGCGCAACCAATCGGCAACGGAATATTACATCTCTACCCCTACTGGGGAATTGATTGATTCTCTGTTTTATTTAAACCCCGCGATAATGTCAGCAAATACTAACAAACACATAACTTTATAAGATGGGGTACATCCTTTCGATACTGACCATCTTGGCTTGTCAGCCCCTCTTAAACTCCCACTTACCCGTCCCCGTCTCGCCTGTCTCTTGTCCCCTCCCCTTCATATAATGTCTCTCAAAAGGAAGTTCGACCGAGACTTCGTCAGCGAGTCTGACCGTTGTGTATGTTCTCGAGCGCATTGCGCCACCGCGTCGGCACTAATTCCTAATGCGTACATCCTCAGTCAAAACAACTTCGTCTTCCCTTCCCCTCGTTCCAGGGAGATACAGACGTGGCTATGTCTGATGCATCGTCAGACGTGTCTCCTCTTGAACCTATGATTTCTGAGCAGCATCATGTACGCCTAGACTCCGGCGCTAGCACAGCAAGTAGTTCCGATGATGGTGACGGTGTGTACTTTTTTTTTACCTATTAGCTTCAGAGTTGTTGACCCGCATATAGCCCCTGCATATCCCTCATTCGGTTCGCATCCTACCCCGTTCTTCGGTTCGGACGGCACAGTCGACAGCGACCCACATAACTCTCCAAGACATTCTACATCGCCCCCTCCACAAAAATATGTTGGCCTGCTTGAACCAAAGAATAATTTCCTTCATCATGGGTTAGTGCCCTAATCTCAGCCTTGGTTGCTTTAGTTGTCAGCGTTGAAGTTTTGCTGACGGGGCCTGCTCTTATTTCTGTCCTACTTTTGCACCTCGGCTCGTATGTTGCAGGAACTGCACTCAGATTCCGAAACTCCGTGTCGCCTGTGCCTCCAGCTCTCAAGGTCAACGTACAATGTGGAGCCATTGCGAACAATGTGGCGCTATTGAGATGATCGACCCAGACTACTAGTCACTTCACTTTGTAGATCCTGTTTTTGCCTGAGCCCGCCTTCACTCATTGTCCAGCACCAGCACCAGCATCGACCCTAGCCTAGTTTCTGCCTTCTCCTCTCTGCGCTGTAGCATGGTCCCCTACCACCTGGCCGCCATCCGACTCGACCTCAGCACCCCCAGCTTTACTTCCGACCGCCAACACACGACCCCGACACTGCCAGGTTGAATCGAGCAAGCTACAACGCATTGATACCACCTTCGCACCCGCCATCCTGCAACATTTCGACATTCCTGCCTCCAGCTGTACCGTCTAAAAATAGCGTACGCGTCAATCTTCCTTGTGTCTTGATGTCTGGTTTGTACCTCCAGTTTCATGAAGCGAGCACCGACAACTGCTGCGTATGTTATATCATGCGTCACCCCAATCACCTCTACCTTTGTTCTGTCCTCGACACTCTTTTCCGAGTTGCATCATAATGCTCCGTGTATATATTCTTGCTCTGTAAATTTGTTGCGTTATTATTGCTCCTCTGTATGAGTAAACCGAGCCATTTATCGGAACTCAGATGGACTTGTTGACGTAAATAACTTGGACAAGGATCGAATCAAATCATGTGATCGTTTCGATCTCAAAATTGGGGTGCCAAACGGCGCCACTGATTAGTGGCATGCCCGCATATAATAACCCGTCGCCTCCGTAACACGCTCCGCGTCGTTGCGGACATCTCGCGTGATTCAAGGCAGTTCAACCGCCGCCTCTGCCGTTCAGCACCCGACATGAGCCCAATTTTTTGTAAATATGACTGTTGCCCGTGGGCGGAGCGCCTTTGTTCCATACATCATCCATCATCCCTGGATATATGGGTTGGAGCTGTACTTGCAACGTGGTGCGCCAAGTGATAACTAACTCTGTAACTTGGAACAAAAAAAAAGTTACATGTACCGTAATGCGAGGGTTTTTGGACCGGGACTCTGGAACCTTGTTCTTTTTTTTTCTTGTCCCGAATGGGGATACGATTCATCGAGGGAGTCTAGAACTCGGAGTCCACGGTTACCCGAGAGGTGGGTCGTCTGATGTCTGATTGAATTTCCTCTTTCGTACTTTCCGCGCGCCTCTCCCTAATGTGGAACTGCCACGTGTAGAACTTTACATAATCATATTTTCCGAGTCTTTGGCTTTCCTTGTCGTGGGATAAATTTAAATAGGCTCCCCCGTGATCCACACAAAGAAAAACACATACTTTGCGGGCGTACATGATTCACCGAACCTAACCACGCCAAAAAATCAAAACGATGAACAATTATGATGGGTTGTATGGCATGGTATAGCATGGAGTGAAACCAACAACGGTGGATGTACGGCAGAGGTACTGGTTCAGATACGCGGAGCATGCTGACACAGCCCGACTCGAGGCATGGACAAAGCCACTTGTGCTGTACTAGGAGCAGGAGTAGGCAGTCGTTAATAAGCACAATCCGTAATATATAAGGGTCCCTACTCCTAGGGCGCTTTGGAAGTGGCTGGGTGAGAAGAGACCGACAACCTAACCTAACCAGCCTAACCCCTGGCACAAGGTCCAGTTCCAAGGCTTGTTGTGCTCAGAGTGATCAGAAGGCACAGTAAGTGGTTGACAAAGCTGGTTGATGATAATCCTGGGATACAGTAACTTCCCACGAAACGAAAAGCAATCAGAAACTACCGTACACCCGGGCTTCCCCTGCCGCCCGTTTACGAAACCAATATCTCGTCGGCCCCCGAAGTCGCGCGGCCCGCCTAGTCCGCCAACATAGCAGGTCTTGTTCTCTCTCACTCTCACTCTCACTCTCCTTTCTCTTATCTCTCACGCTCTCAAACTTGAAGCTTGCAAGTGTTAGCACCTAATCAAATCAATACGATGCGACGCATCAACAACCCCTTTTTGTTTCTGTTAGATCGGGCGATGGCAGTGCCAGTTGATAATCGAATATGTATGATGAGAAAAGGCGCTGTCCCCCGTTGATGGACTAAACTTGTTCTGCTGGCGCTTGCAGAACCTCTCCCTCCTTATCGTATCATACACGTGCTCAGCCTATTTGACGGGAGATGTTCCCTCATGTCTGGCACGTCTTGTGCACGCCCACCCAAACAAGGTTCACCAGGGGCATCTTGGGTCCTTAACCCACGGCCGCGTACTATGGGAGCCCGGCCTTGGTGATCCCCACGAACAGGTGACAGTATCCTGTCGGTGGCGTTGGTTATGTATCCAATGGCAACTTTGTTCTCATGTCATATTCAACGTACGACTGGAAGGAATGCCATGTGCAGATTCCCTGCGTTACCGTCCTACCATCCTATAATACACCGTAGTTTTGTTCTACAATAAAATCCAAAAGATCAACATTTGTCCAGAAGGAACCATCACTCGCGCGATGTGCACATGGCAAGGGGTCAGGCGCCAAACGATATGGCCTCTCGACGTCCACACTTGACTCTTCTTCTCGAACTGAAGTGTCTCGTATCGGCCCACTCAGCCCCAGGAGCAGGATCAGAGAAGTATTGGACCTTCCCCGTGGATGCCCACTTGTAAATTATGCTAATAAGCCAAACTCTGCTCGGGTGCCTGGAGACAATCACGGGATTTCCTCTGCGAACGAGTGTTCAGCAGCACCATCTTTTACCCGCGTATAGTTTCATACCATCTACACCGCCAGTTCCTCTTCCCTTATTACCGCGCATATGGCGGCGGTGGCTCCTCCATCCCCGGGCTGCCCGGATTGGCGCGCTGACGGCGCTTACGTTTCACTACTTTAGTCGGGCGTCTCGAAATCTGTTCGCGATCGGTATTTGCTGGAGCCGGATCCATCGCCCCACCAGTCGGAGCTGACGAAATCCTCGTGCGTGGAACTTGCGCCTTTACTATGTCCCGGGCGGAACCCGAGACCTCTGGGGTACTTAATTCTATCGGTACCTCGGGGGCTTTGCCCTTGGAATTCCGTCGTAGGACTCTGTCAACTAACGAAAGAAAACCGCACAAGTCAGGCACGTGAGGAAGACAATATGGGGTGGCAGGGCTGTACCATTATATCCTCCCTGTCTGAGGGCTTCGCGGTCCATAGAGAGGATGGTCATGAATGAGATCGAATCTTTGACCTTTGGTGACACCAATATAAGCCGACATAATGAGGTTGAGACCCTAGGAATCATCTAAAAATGAAATCCTTCTTCAACAAGCCGTCACTTACTCATACATTTGTACTTCCGTATTTTCAGCAAGCCAGAGTTCAATCGGACCATTGCCTCGTCTGACAGCGACCACGGATACCTCTTGACTATCGCTGCAGCGGATGTCTCCATGATGTAGTGACCTGGTGATCAAGAGCTTTCTAAAGACTGTCACCACGAAATTCTTTTCATTATTCAGCCAATCGAACGAGATTTTGGTACGTGATTGTGGGCACTCGCGGAGGAATAGAGGTAGGCGCTCAAGAATGAGGTCTCTAGTTTTGGTGCCCATTGGTGAAGAAGGAATTTCGCCCGACGTTTTATAATCTTCCCTGACTAAGGAGCTCAGGTGCGGAGAACCCAAAACATGATATAGCTCTGGAAATAGATGAGCAATGCCTGATGGGTAGAATTAACCTGAGTAAATACCTTCTAGATCTTCATGCGGTGTACAGAAGATGCGGTCACGGAAAACTTGATATGCGGTCCCATCATCTGCAATAACGATTTCCTTGGGTTGAAGCAACTTATATTCAATACCCGTGTTGTCTTCACCACCCTCATTCGGGGCTTGCTTGCTCTTCACACGCCGGCGCGATCCAAGGAGTACATCCGATTCCTTCATGCGGTTAATCGTTCCGCTCGAAAGTAGGTGTTGATTTATCGCGAAGTTGCGAAGTTCAAGAATATAGCTAATGAATGATTGTCGGGAAACGGTATTTCGCAGGGTGAGTCTACACTTACTTCTCAGGGCTGCCGGCAAGCTCATAGAATTTCTTTGGATCTGCTAGCAGTATTTTTGCGATCCTCTCAATGGATAGCCATAGCTGCCGGGGCGGCAGCGGGGGTATGAAAATGACCGGGTGGTTGGATAGCTGGCGCGCGGTGATGAATGGTTTAAGGAAGTCATCCGGTGTAGTATCAGAAAGGGTACGCAAGGAGGGTAACACATCCATGACCCAATCTCCAGTGAGCTCGTTCAGCGCAGGGGCGATAAGCGAATCCAGTCCGGATAATATGTTTAGGCCCTGCACAGAAGTGAATGGGCGAAAAAGCTCCAGCCACTGAGTGTGATCCATGTCATCTTTCAAGTCAAGCGGACGCGTCTGCTCTTGAGTCCACCCCACGTTACATTCTTCCACATTGCAGAGGAAAATCGAAAACTGTTCGCATATTTGTGCTAAACCCGACAATTGCCAATCGAGTGCCTCGCACGATATCAGGATATGTAGATTCGCTTCAGGATTTACGGGAGGATCGAGACGATCATTATTAAGGGAGATTTCGGCCGTACTCTTGTCGAGGAACAGTTCCGCTCGCTTGAATGACTCGAGCGCCTTTGTACGACCGACAAACTCGAAGAATTGTGGGGTGTCGAAAATAAGCCGATTGAAGAACTTTGTTTCGACGAAGCTAATAGAAGGAAGTTAGAACGCTGAAACGCGTCACGTGTTAGCGTCACGCACACAGTCCACGTGCACATCACTATATAGTTCGCTTACACTACGAACCTTATTCCTCAGTTGGTTTTTATCATCCACTGAGGGTAAGTTCCTATTACTTTTACACACCACGCTGTTTCTCATCACACTTGTAGCTTTTACTGTCTAGGTACTATGAATCCTAGTTGGTTTTTATCATCCACTGAGGCTTTTACTGTCTAGAAATTTAAGTAAGGAGTGTCGATCCGAGAGACGAGGTCTTCAAAGTACCCGATGTCGCCATGGAACTCAAAACGGGTGAGGGCGGGAAGGATAACGCGTGTCGACGGAAGTCGAAGTCGATGAGGACGAGAAGCTGTGGATTTAAATTCAATGTGAAGGACTTCAAGCTTGGCCGATGCGGACAGGCTGGTAGTCATCGCTTCGGGGGAAATGTAACCAGTATGGGGTATTCTGGTAAGTTGGACTTGGACAAGATCATGGCAAGATGGAAAAAGTTTTGGTAATGCTGGAACTGGAATACCGCCCAAGATGAGACGTTGTAGACGCGGGGCGGATCCGCCCAGGAAGGCATCAAGCACCGGCGGCGGCACAGACTTGTCTCCGAAATCCAGTTTCAGGTACTTCAGCGCTGGAAATGACTCCTGGATGACTCCCGATAATTGTATCAATTCAGGACGTGTTAGAAAGTTGAGCTCGATTTCGCGCACGTGATCATGACGCTCGAGTGCAGCAATAATACTATCACCGAACAACGCTGGCAGTTTCCTTGTCTGTGTGTCTCTGACCACGATGGGCAAGGGTGGCCAAACATCCAGCGTCCTTTTCATGGATATGTTCGCGTTGCATTCGAGATACAAGTCAAGATGACGGGGAAATTCAAACACAGTGTATCGCCATCTTCGGCAAACGTGCACCAGGATATGCCACTGATGGGGCAAGTACCCTTCCGATTCTCTTTGATAGAAGTAAAAGATGTCCAGGAGGACATCTTCTGGGAGAGCTTCATTGCTAAACAGAGATTAGTTGAGTCAATACCGAATCAAAGTAGGGGTCTGGACACACTTGGGCCCGGGGGGACTCATCGGTAGTGGTGCTGAAGATTCGGCAAGAGTTGGGGTTTATATAGAACCCTCGTGGTCTTCACGTGTGCACAGCCTCGTGGATCAAAGTTGATCAACACGTTGTGCCTTTAAATTACACAAGGAGAACCAGGAGCATTGGGATATCACAGGTGTTCTCCATGCTCATCTGGTTGAGCTACCGGTTAACAGATGATCTACAGATACAGATGTACTGAACGAAACGAAAGATGGTCCAGCATGATAACAGCCTGAGTGACGTACCACCCCTGTTTTCGGTCCCGACGACAAGACGGGCCTTTGCCGTTCCCACGCCAGACTCGGAGCGAAGACACCTTCAATAATATCGTTCCTAGACTTTAATTCCCTACGACTCGTCTTGTAGACCGTAATTCAAGGGGAAAGAAATCCTCCTCTTCTCCCATCATCGAACAGTGTATGTGTCTGCGACCCTTTTCTGTTTTTTCTCCCTCTGAAAACGCTGATTTTCTTTTGATACATACCACAAGATCGACGGCTTCCACAACAAACAAAACTTCTCAAGGAGAGAAACGCTTCACTTCTACGCGCAGGAGCAACAATTAAGCAAAATCTCAGCAGCTCCACAGTATTTATCCCAGGGACAAATGAAGAGTGCGTTCAGATAAATATTTTTGTTTTTCCGCTCCGCTAATGTTCACCATACAGAAACCCTTTAAAACTCAAGGTCAGGATGCGCAGCGCCTCTTGGCGATGAACGAGATGCTGCAAGAGGAAAGTAGATCAGCACGGCGAGTTGATGTCGGAAAAGGATCGGACTGTCCAGGTACGTTTGGGAGACATGCTGATATGCTTGCACCATACTGATTCTCAGCGTACGTCGAGAAGCGGGAGTGTGAATGGGGAGGAAACCGGAGCGGGGATGAATGATGGGACACCTTATTTCATCCTAACTTAACTTTTCTTTTCAATAGGGATGGCAGTCGTGACGTGACAGTACGTTGCGCATAGAGTGGAACGCAGGCGAAGGTGCTGCTACCTTTGGGTGTTAAGATACGTAGTGGCAGGGCCAGTGCCAGTGCAGATGAATCGTTTGATTTGCCATCATCCTGATGGCTGCTAGGTTCCGCGCCGTAATATCGAATGGGGCGTTCCTGGAAGGATGTCAGCAGCGGCTGGATGTTGGCGAGGGTATTGTGAGTGGTGATAATGGTAAGTTTACGCCACTTGGGTCAGTGAAAGCAGGATGCACTATCTGCTTGTGAGTCCAAAAGAAGTGGTAAAAGGGGATCAAGAGAGGCCAAAGGGAGGTGAAAGAGATGAGCAGCGGCAAGGGACATAAGGAGCCTGTTTAAGACGAGATCGAAACGAAAAGGAAGCGGTAGAGGTAGATTCAGATGAGAATTGAAGAGAGAAAAGAGAGACTTTCCGCAAACGAGAATTCAGAAGCTGTATTTATGTACATTTGAGCCATTGTAGTCTAGAGCCATTGTAGTCTAATATTGTAACACGTCGAAGTTGGAGAGGCAAGTAATGTAATGAAGTAAACAGGGGAGAAGAGAACAGGCACGAAAGTAAGTATGAAACATTGGAAGTGAGATGGGCATGAAAGGGAGGAGCGCGAGCGATCTAAGCAGGAGGGGGAACAAAGGAAATGAAGGGCATGTGGCTCGAAATAGCAGACACAAAAGTAAGTAAATGAGACGAGAAGATAGCAGACTGGGCAAACAAAAGCAAACATGAGGTGAACTAGTATGTAACGAGACACAGGAGGGCATGCCGAGACATGTAGGAATCATGAAAGAGACAAAGAGAAAATACAGAAAAGCGTCGTGTGACTCGAGGCCGCAGAGGATGGGTCTCAGGCTATGGCCGAGGCGCAAATGCATCGTGGCCGAGGGTGATCATGGCCCACTTTGTCGAGATCAGGTCAACGAGAACAAGGTCTAATGCTTGAAAACCAGCCGAAGGCAAAGGTGAGAAGTAGCTCAAGCGAATGTGAGATAGAAAGGGAAGGCTTAAGAATTGAGGTCTCGAGGCCTGCCGCCTTCAAGTTACATCAGGTCA
Source organism: Lactifluus pinguis (assembly GCA_003313945.1). NCBI lineage: Eukaryota > Fungi > Basidiomycota > Agaricomycetes > Russulales > Russulaceae > Lactifluus > Lactifluus pinguis. The sequence continues at coordinate 26,125 of QLPA01000427.1, forward strand.
TGTTTGCTGACTGCAGTCCGTCACGGTATCAAGTCTCATGATATATTCAACGTCCAACCGGAAGGAATGCCACGTGCAGATTCCCTGCGTTACCGCCCTACCGTCCTATAATACACCGTAATTTTGTTCTACAATAAAATCCAAAAGATCAACATTTGTCCAAAAGGAACCATCACTTGCGCGATGTGCACATGGCGAAGGGTCAGGTGCCAAACGATACGGTCTCTCGACGTCCACACTTGACTCTTCTTCTCGAACTGAAGTGTCTCGTATCGGCCCACTCAGCCCACTGGCAGGAGAAAGATCAGAGTAGTATTGGACCTTCCCCGTGGATGCCCACTGTAAATCATGCAAATAAGCCAAACTCTGCTCGGGTGCCTGGGAGACAATCATGGGATTTCCTCTGCGAACGAGTGTTCAGCAGCACCATCTTTTACCCGCGTATAGTTTCATACCATCTACACCGCCAGTTCCTCTTCCCTTATTACCGCGCATATGGCAGCGGTGGCTCCTCCATCCCCGGGTTGCCCGGATTGGCGCGCAGACGGCGCTTACGTTTCACTACTTTAGTCGAGCGTCTCGAAATCTGTTCGCGATCGGTATTTGCTGGAGCCGGATTCATCGCCCTACCAGTCGGAGCTAAGGAAATCTTCGTGCGTGGAACTTGCGCCTTTACTGTTTCCCGGGCCGAACCCGAGACCTCTGGGGCACTTGTTACCTCGGGGGCTTTGCCCTTAGGATTCCGAGGGACTTTGTCAACTAACGAAAGAAAACCGCACAAGTCAGGCACGTGAGGAAGACGATATGGGGTGGCAGAGCTGTACCATTATATCCTCCCTGTCTGAAGGCTTCGCGGTCCATGGAGAGGATGGTCATGAATAAGGTCGCATCAGAAACCGTTGGTGACACCAAGATAAACCGAAGTAATGGGGTTGAGACCCTAGGGGATCATCAAAGAATGAAACCCTTCTTCAACAAGCCGTCACTTACTCATACATGTGTACTTCCGTATTTTCAGCAAGCCAGAGTTCAATCGGACCATTGCCTTGACGGTCAGCGACCACGGATGCCTCTTGACTTTTGCTACAGCGGATGTCTCCATGATGTAGTGACCTGGTGATCGAGAGCTTTCTAAAGACTGCCACAACGAAGTTCTTTTCATTATTCAGCCAATCGAACGAGATTTTGGTACGGTATTGCAGACACTCGCGGAGGAACAGAGGTAGGCGCTCAAGAATCAGGTCTCTAGTTTTGGTGCCCATCGGTGAAGAAGGAATTTCGCCCGACTTTTTATAATCTTCACTGACTAAGGAGCTCAGGTGCGGAGAACCCAAAAAGTGATATAGCTCTAGAAATAGATGAACAATGCTTGATGGGTAGAATTTACTTGAGTAAATACCTTCTAGATCTTCCTGCGGTGCACAGAAGATGCGGTCACCAAAAACTTGGTACGCGATCTTATCATCTGCAATAACGATTTCCTTGGGTTGAAGCAACTTATATTCAATATCTGTGTTGTCTTCACCACCCTCATTTGGAGCTTGACTGCTCTTCAAACGCCGCCGCGATCCAAGGAGTACATCCGATTCCTTCATGAGGTTAATCGTTCCGACCGAAAGCAGATGTTGATTTATCGCGAACTTGCGAAGTTCAAGAATATAGCTAAATGAATGATTGTCGGGAAACATTGTTTCACAGGGTGGGTCTACACTTACTTCTCATGGCCGCCGGCAAGCTCATAGAATTGCTTTGGATCTGCTAGAAGTATGTTTGCGATCCCCGCAATGGATGGCGGTTGCTTGGTACCACAGCTTGCCAGGAACGTATTGGCACGCGGGCCGAAATCCACAAAAGCGAAGAGCTTCGAGTAAAACTCCGCGCCTCCCGTTGTAGGAAAGTGGCACTGAATCGGCTGCATTCTTCGGATTTCTCCATTGCCTCCCGCAAACTCGACGGGTATGAAGGGAATTTTTCTCAGTCTCAGTTTGTTTACTTGCGAGAACCCTGCGAGGATAATGGGCGAAGGAACTTCAAAATTAGAAATAAATGAAGAGCGTACTGTAACCGGACAAAATTTCGAACCAGTGGCGTGCCGTCATCTCGTCTTCTGGCGGAAACTCCTCTAACAGACTCACGAGATCGGAGGATGACGGGGAACTTGCAAGCTTCAGTTTGCTGGCAGCCCCCTCCGGAAGCATTGGATCAACAACAGGGAATCCTAGCGCTGCCCATTGGGGATCAGCATATACCTGTTTTGTGCATCACTTAGATCAAGAAGACTGACGAAGGGTAATCTCTTACTTCAAACGACGCTGCCAACACTCGCCTCGAACCAACGACTGCGGGGACGAAAGCGAGATCCCGGTAGTTATGAGGATCGTATTCGGAATACCTGGTGGACAGGTTT